>VYZT01060159.1:132059-142965 GCA_013400735.1 Pomatostomus ruficeps | reverse complement strand
GGGGAGGGCTCGGCGGGGCGCGGGGCGCTGCCCGGGGCCGCTTCTTTCTTGAGAGCACGGAAGGCGAATTTCTTCTTGGGCTGCAGCTGCTGCCGCCGCGCCGCCAGGTCCCCCTGCAGCCGCGCCACGGTCTCCTGCCCCTGCCGCACCTCGTAGGGCGCCAAGAACCGCACGCTGTCCGTCAGCAGTTTCTGCAGCGCCTGCAGGCGGGTGGCCGCCTCCTCCAGCGTCCCCTCCGCCAGCAGCGCCTCCACGGCCTCCCGCTCCCGGGAGAAGGCGGCCAGGAAGAACTCGCTCTGCTCCTCCTTCACTACCTGCGCCTCCTTCTTCTGCCGCTGCCGCTCCACGCCCTGCTGCCGCTCCGCTTCCCGCCGCTGCAGCCGCTCCGGCAGCACCACGGCGGAGGCGGCCGAGCCCGCGGCCACCTCGCGCTCTGAGGGAGCCGCCACGGCCGCTGTCGCTGCCTCTCCCGGCGCCGCCATCTTGCCGCTTGGCTCCCCTGCGGTTACTAAGCGGCGCGCCGATTGGCTGCCCGGAGCCCTGGCTGCGTCGCCGCCGCCGATTGGCGGCTCGAGAGGCGCGCAGCGGGGACGGGTGGGAGGGCCGGAGGGTGGGGTCTCCCGCGGTCTTAAAGGGGCCGCCGCCGCTCCGCGGGATGGGGTGAGTCCTGGTGGCAGGTGCTGCGCGGGGCGGGTTATCCCGCTTCCCAAATTAGCGCCCGGGATATAAATAACCCCCCGCCCCGCTCCCCCGCTGTGCCCGCGCGGAGCTGCCTGCTGCTTCCCGTTGCTGTGCTTATACCCACACCCCTGCCCGCCCGCGCTGCGCTCAGGCCGCACCCGTCGCTGCTGGCCCTGGACGCGGGGGCTCCCGTGGGCGGTGGGGCCGGGGCGGGCGAGGGAGGGGCAGCTCGGGGCGGGACCCGGGCGGGAGGCGGAGGGGCCGCAGCCCAGAGCTCCACCTGCCCTCCCAAGCGGGCCCGGGGCGCCGGGCGGTCCTGGCCCCCTGCCCGGGTTGGGTCTCCTGGGAGCCTCACGCGGACGGCGCCCTTGAGGGGCTCCGTACGCGCCGTGTGTTAATAATAAACCTTCCCCGCTGCCTCCCTCGCCCGCAGTGAAGCGGCTGTGGAAAAGGCTGCTGAGCCTTGCAGGTAACTGCAAAGGTGCTACCAGGTGGATCGATTTCATCCTAGCTGCTTATTTGGTTTCTGGAGTGTTTTGTTCCGGAAGAGAGTTCGGTTCTTGAGGGAAAACGTGGGAGCAGTGCCAGTGGATTACTTTGCCCCAGAGGGAGGGCTATATGAGCAATCCACAGAGGCCTATATGGAAACATGGGAAGGAAGGCTTTTATAATTAGGTGATGTGTTTTAAGTAAATTTGCAGCAGGAACCAGAAATTAAGTACACTGGCTACAAAGTTAAAAAGTGACCATCCTGCTGCATTCGTTTGAGAGCTGTTTTTCTGTTCATTTGATTTTGATTTGTGTAAAGAAAGTTAACACTAAGCACTCTTTTAGAAATATGAAAATAAACTTATCTCCTGTCCATTTCTACAAATACCATCTCCTTTCCCTTGTCATTTCGAAGTTACTTGTAAGAAATTAACACAGGACCTAAGACTATCAATTGGAACAAAAAGGTGGTAAAGCCAAAGTAGATAATCTGAATTTTTTGTCCTGTTTGGAAATAGCATTAGTTTTTTGCCTCATGTTCCTGTTTGAAGGTATAGGTTGTTATACCCCTTAAGGTTAGCATTTGAAAGTAGCTGTTGTTTTCTGTTTCCTGAGAAATGTGGTTTAATGTCCGTGTTAGGAATGATACAAAACTGTTCGAATGTATGAAGTACCTGAACCTTATGTGTGATAATGTCAGTCCAGTTCGGATGACAGAGGAAAGGCAGGGAAATGCCTTTAATACTTGCAATGTATAGAGGACTTGTACTAAAATAGAGAATATTCTTTCCTTAGCAGCGTTAACGTACAAACTAAGGGGATTGCAAGGGGTTGTTATGTAACAGTAACACTTCGGAGAGGTTGGATGGGCAGTGGGATAGGTAAAGTGTTTGATCCATTGCAGCTCTTAAAGCAGCATTACATCTGTTGCAACACTGCCATGTTCAGAATTTTGTTTCTGAAAAATTAGATTGAGTCTTAAAATTTAAAACCTCTTACTCTGTAGAAGGGGAGTGTGCTCAGTCATGAAAAAGGAAGGGTATTGAAATATTCTTGCTTGATATTTTTTCCGAACAATGTGTTAAAATTATACATTTAGTAAGTCGTAGGCATTTTTTCTACTAAATAGTCAAATCCACTCCTGCAGTTCTTGCGGCAGTGTTCCATTAGGCAGGAATATGGTGCAATTAATTTTCCATAAGAAAAAGCCCCCCTTATTTCCATGTTGTTGAAAGATATGGAAGTTTGATTTTAGCTAGCGGGCTCTTTTTGCCTTGTGCTCCCATGAGTCTAGCTAATACAGGTGGTAACAGAGATGGAAGTGCTTATCCCATATGTGAGAATATTAAAAGTTTTTTGCTGTTTTTCAGTGTGCACAAATGTTCCTGGAGTATGGCTTTGGTATTGTTACACAGATGTGAGCCAGTAGATGAGCTGCACTGGATAAAAGAACCTTATATGTGGAAGGATTGCAAAGAAACTATGCTATGTGTACACAGCACAGGATAAATGTGAAGTATTTTATGCTGTATATTATATAACATACAGCTATATATAATAATAAGCAGTAATTATACTGCATATATGTATATGCAGTATAATTACTGCTTATTATATCTGGGCACTTAGAATGCTGGGTATTCTGAATTGTTTCTTCTATAGTTGATTGGAGGTTTAAATTAATGAGGGCCAAATACCCTTACGAATAGGAGCTTCTGGGAGAGGCTGGAATGTTTTCACCTTGCTAATGCGTACAATTGTTTTTTTGGTTAAAAACAAAAGAAAATCCAAGCACAAGAAGTGAAAATACATGACCATAATGAAAAATTTAAAAGGGAGCTGTAAAATTCCTCCAACTGTTTCATCTCAATGTTCCAAAATTACTTTCCACACTTACAATTTGAGGTTTTAGTGTAATTGGTGTGTGTATATATATATATATATTCGTGGTCATACAAAGACTGACAATTTTGTTCCTGACTTTGCTGGCAGCAACTTCAATGTTTTGAGGCTGCTTAGTGTTCCAAACAGTAACCACCTGAATAAAATGTAAGCCTTCTAGCTCAGGCTTGGACTCATTTGGGTAAGCTGCAACAAGTACTTTGGCTGTTCAAGGGTATGAGAAAAAAGTAAGGTACATAATTCTCTGTGTTATATTTTTTTCCTGTTTTTTCCCTCTTGGATGTGCTTTCGATCCTCTCTGGTTTGAAAGCAGACAGCACTCATTTCAGTAAGACCTTCTGCCGTTGTTTGGACTGTGCAGTGTCATTTGTTTGATGTGAAGTTGCAGGTTGCACTTGTTTACTTTGATCTAGTGCTGTCAAACTCTGAAATATGAGCTCCCTGTGTGCTTCCAGGTTTAAATCTGGGTCCCATAGTTATCAGTCATGAATACTATCTACCTGAAATATTTTGTACTGATTTGATATAGCTCAACAGCATTAACTCACAGCCCCTTAAGTGAGATGTATTGCATAGTTCAGCTGAAGGTTCAAGATCCTGTCTCCTTCCATCATTATTTTAAGAAGAGTGGGGAGTAAAAGTGAGATCCACAAATGGATTCTTACACCTGAGGTTCCTGTGCCTGTAAAAGTCAGGAACCTCATAGCTGTGTGGCATGATCTTGAGATGTAGATTTGCAGTCTCCCAAGGAGAGGAAGGAAGGAAGTAAAGCTATTCCTTATCAGTATGTATTCCCAACATGAATTTTTATTCCAAAGGGTGTAATGCATGTGTGTTGTGGCATCACACACACAAAATGCTAGGTGTGTTTTCAGGAAAAGCAGCATGCAAATATATATTTTAGCAGGAGCTAAAATATATATTTGCATGGAGCTCTTATCTGGTAGATGGGATCTCTGTCTCTTAGATTGAATTTCTGCAGAAGAGATTAGCAGAGCAGCGTAATTACTTCTGGCTACAAAGTAGGTACTTCAGCGCTTGTGCAACCAGTGAATTCTACTGATGGTTTTAGTAAGGGCTCTTTGAACTCCTCTGGCACTGTGATCAGGCATTAAAGATGTAAGCCATATTATGATTCATTTAAGATACTGTAGGCTGCACATTTTTCACAGTGCAATGGGCCTTCATTAAAAGTGACTGCTGAGTTACTGTATCTCAGTTCATTTGGAAAAAAGAAATTCCTTGAATATTATGTTTGGCATACTGATTGTTTTTGAAAAGCTTTTGTTTGAACTAAAACGTTGTGCTTTATGTATATGGCCATATGGAAAGCCAGGACAATGTAAAATATATGTGTTTTTAAACCAGTAAATAGAGCGTTAAAGCTAGAACTATGAAACTTACTTGGTGCAACCTAATTGCTGTGAGTAATGCAAAAGCTTTAAAAGGTAATCCTTGGGAATGCTTAAGATACTAATTATATTCCAACCAGTTAAGGTGTGCTTGTTTTGAAACTAGTCTGAGCTGGTCCCTTCTGAGAACCTGGTATTTCCAATGCCAAAGGTGGAGAAACCAATTAATTTCTATGAAAATGAGTTATCCTTCTAAACCAGGCCCAGACTTCAAAGCATAACATTTTATGACAAGAGGTACCTCCAGATTAACAAAGGCCCAAATATGCTAAACACAAGAGCTCAAGAGCAGCAAATCACTTAGGTTTGCTCCAGGCCTAGCTGCTGACTACTGTATAGAATCCTAACTTGCTAATTGACAGTAGTTAAATTCTGAAGACCTAGTATGTCAGCTACAGATGCTGCTTTATGGACGCTCCCTTTGAGGCAATTATTCTATTAGCTACGGAGTTTCTGAAAGATTTTTTTCATTGCCTTACTTTATACTTCAGATGCTTTTACAATTATTTCTTTAAATGCATTTCAGAAAACCATGGTTATTGGACTAGCCAGTTCAATGGACCACCTAGGTTCAACAGCATATCAAAGTTTTCTATTTTTGAATTGTGAATCTTACTTGTAAACATATTTCATTTATCTTTCTGAGTAATTTAAATAGAATTAACTTCAGGTCATATCAAAGTTTTTCTATTAGCTCTCCTTTAGTATATTCCCTAGTGGATAAAACTATACTTGTATTATTTTTGCCATTTATTCATCTTAAGAAAATGTCTGTCAGCTATCATTTTGAATGAGGGTTTCCTCCTCCTATTATTAGCATTTGTTCTTCAGTCTAAATCTGAGAATAAATTCCATTCATATTGATACACTTTCTAGTGATAATATGAAGACTTCTTTTACGGCAATCTTCATTCATATCCAAATCTTGCCCAGCTGGTTTCATAGTAGGGACTCAGAAATGTCCAAGTAAAACTATTTTGTCTCAAAAGTTGTGACTTAGGTGGTGCTTTATTCATAATATCCCTTCTGTTCCTCCATTTTGTCTTGTCCTTATACAAGTATAGTTTAGCATGTCTGTGTTTCTTTCAAGAACACAAATGCTTTTGGTATAATTTACTATTCCACTGTGTTTCTGTATCCCTTCAACACCTCATTTCATGTTTTAGGCCTTGTTTTTTTTTAATTCCTCCTATTATTTGTTTTTGTTTCGGGGTGTTTTTTTTACATAATCCACAACACCTCAGTTGTATTAGGAATGGTTCTTTTGTTAGTTTCATTGCCTGGCTGCTGTTTTAATTAAAAAAAAATTTTAAAAAACCCCAAAACCCCAAACCCTTGTGTCTATCTATTCATTAATATACTCTTCTGTATTTCTGTATCCTTACTTACCCGAGTTTCTTTTCCCATTCACTTACCTGATTTTTTTTCCCATTCATCTGTGGTAGCCAGATTAACTATGATTATGATAGAAGGTTGTCCCAATTTCTGCCATCATTTTTATTTTAAATTCTTCTATAAATTTTGGCAGTGTTAGTTGTGGAAGATGACTTATCCGTTATTTCTGTAGTAAAGTTCTGTCTCCAGAGGTAAGGGGTTTTTTTTCTGATACGTTTCAGTGACTGAATATCTTAAGATTATTCTAACTTGGAAGTGAGAGCTATTAATCTTTCAAACTTAATTCTCCTTTTTAAGGTACTCTAAGCTGAAGAATATGAGACTATATTTAAATAACCTAGAGAATGATACAGTTATTCTTGATCTGTTCCAGTAATAATTTTGAATTGCCATTTTGTTTCAGTGGAAGCTCCAGTCACCATGTTTTCTTTGGCTTTACTTAATTGTCCGCCATATGTCAGATCCCCATCTCAGAGAAGCACAGTTCTCCAAAATCTGCTCTTTGATTCATCACAGACCAGCCCTTCACACAATCTCCAGTCATAGAAACCTGTCTGTCTTCTGGTATTGGTGTAAATCTTTTGTTCTGAGGTTCACTCTTTATTACCTCCTCTTACTACCTGTGTCCTTACCAATCACCCCTTAAGATACCTTTTGGTTACGCAGTCCTGTCTTTGGTATGATGATTGATACTGGAGTCATACAGCTTCACAAATTGCATCATGCAATTATGACCCAGGTTTTGTAAGTACTGTTTTGTGTAAGGAAGGCATGGTATCAAGCTGAACGTTGTAATGTTTAGGTAATTTTTGCTGGTGAGTCATCAAAATAGTGGTGGCAGTAATTCAAAGTTTGGTGGTTAATGTGGATATTGAACTGAATTTTTCATGTGGTATGTTACATTTATATTCCAAGTCAAAGTCCTTGTCTGCCTTCATGCCACTGTATTTGGGTGCCCTACTTTTCAAGTAACCTCTACATCTCTATTGCTTGTACCCTTTCATGATGACCTATTTGTTTCTGTGCCTTCAAGCTTAGTTATTTATTCTTATTTAAATAATTAATTAATAAAGCAGTGTGTAGATGGATAAAAGGTGTGACTGGCGATGAGCTGACATAAGAAACACGTCAATGAATGCAGTAAGAAAGAAGCATGGGAGTAAGAAGTGCCATCAACAGAGCTGAAGGATTCAGTCTAAGGAAGTAAGGCTGAAGTAGAGTAAATGGCATTTCTTCCCATCTAATATGCCTCTGAAAGGATGCAGCGAGTTGACGTTACAAACCATCTATTCATGCAAGAATCTTGGGATGACTGTGGAATTAATTCCTTTGATGCACTAGCTTAGTCTTTAAATTCTTCATTATGAATCTACTGCTGCTTTATCTTCTTTTGGGGTACTAATTTATCATTGCACAAGAATTGGAATGCATGTGATGCAGACCTGGAAAAATGGGCTGAATATCAACAAAGTGACTTGATGTAGGAGGAGCCTGGAGACAAGAATGAATGAGGGTGTTCTGTACCCGCTTATTTTCTCCCTCTCAATATCTAAGCATAGTTTTCAGTTCTTCACAGTCTGTCATTCCAGGGCGATGTATCAGATCACTCCAAATGTCACTTAGTGTCTTTGCACACCTATGAGAGTGGTATTTGTTAAACAGCATGGTCACAGTTTGACAGCTGGTGTCAAAATACAGCCAAGTATTTTGTTGTGTGATGGGTGCACATGACGTTCCCAGTAGCTGTTTTTACACCAAAGTCTGTCTCCTAAAGATTTCTCTCATTCCTTTTGACTCTGGTCTTGCCTATCTTCTTGTGCTTATTTCTTCTTGCTCCTTATAAAGCTGCTACAGGAAAATGTATTAATGTGATTGTGGAAGCTAAAGAAAGCAACTGATTGTGCATTGCACATAATTTGGAGAATAGGACTCTGGTTGAAGATGACAGCTCTGAGCAGGTGACCTTGAGGTAGAAGAATCTTGACATATAAGGGTCTTTTGTATTAATGCAGTAAGGCAGTGAGAAGAGGGGCAACCTCCCGGGGCCATGACACCCGGTTCTGAAACACCACGTGATGTTCTTAAAAAAGCATGAGAATCTGCCAGCAAAAAGCAGTACTTCTTTACAAACATGGTCTGGAAAATTCTGTAGAAAGTGATAACATTACAGCTGATGACTGCATTCAGACCTCTTAGTTTTGAAGGTAACATTAACTGAGCACTTCAATACAACCTCTAAAGCTACATTCAACTCTTGATTGTTTTTGGTAACCATTTCTACCTGAGCCAGTTTTGTTTGTAAGCAAATGTGTGCAGATATGGAGAAATCTAGTTGCTGCATGGTGCTTCACTGTATAGATGATGTTAGCTCTCCTTCCCTTTTTGTACTGTACCTGCTTAGTAATGCTATTGTCAATGCTGCTTTGAAACATCCTTCAGGGAAAGTAAGTTATGGTACCATCATGGAAAATTTATGTAGGGTTCCTTGTGTTTCTTATGATAACAGAATCCATTCAAAATCATTTGTCTTCCTTTTCCCAGTTCCTTCTTCATATCATATTGCCTACTTCCTATTTGTGGTTTCTGTAGGACTGGGAGAGTAATAATAATAACATACTGATCAGATGTTCTGCCTTGTAACCTCTGAAGTTCCTTCCTGTTAACCAAATCAGAAGAATGCTTGTGGTGTCCCTCCATACAAGTTCTGAGTTGAGAAATATTCTCTAAAGCCAGTGATGCTGAGTAGGCTTGAATTCAGGGCACAGCTTGGCCTCGAAGCATTTGCTGAAGTTAGGGACCTTAAAGTTTGGCCTTTTGGATTTTCTAATGCTGGTGTCAGAAGTATAGGCTTACAGCTCTCCTAGAGCCCTTTGGCATGTGGTGTTTCTGACTGCACTGTGGCTGTTGGGGTCCTTGCTGTGTTCATGAGAAGTGCAGTTGATGCTCTGGCTGATGGCTGAGGCACCGTCATGCGCAGGGTCAGTCTGGGCTGTGCAAACTATCTGCTGGACTCGTGCTAAGGCTGGTTTGCTTGGGCCCAACCCTTCCTCTTAGGGATGATCTGAAACTTCACCTCAGTTTTCTGCCGTGGGCATGCATGTAAACAAGGTTTGTAGGAGAGTCTTGGCTTTGGCAGAAGTTTGGAGTTGGTCGATTACTTAAAAAAATAGTATAATCAGATTCTAATTGAAAAACAATGCTGAGGTGCTGAGGGTTTTTAAGACTAGCGTTCTGGCCAAATTCTTTGAGGAAAGTCCACTTAGTATGCTCCCCATTGCCATTTTGATACAGTTGAATTTAAAGACTAAAACCTTTTAAGAGTTTTTTTGAGCTGTGAAAGGCTAATAAAGAAGGATGTGCTACTAAATAAAGTCTTCAAATCCTTGTCTCTAAGGAGTTTTAACAAAGTTACTTAGGAATAAAATAGAAAAGTCCTTGGGAATTACCATTACTAGTAGAAAAAGGGTCTTAAAGAGATTTTTTTTGTTGTTTTAAAAGCATTACCATACATAATTCTGCATGCTAAGAATCTTTTTTCAATCAAAATCTGGGTTTTTTTAAAATAAACCAGGCTTCTCTGAATTATCTGCAAAAATAATTAATTTTTAGAATTAGGTTTTTTTCAGTGAATGGATGAAATGAATAGTGTAAGTTGGATTAGTTTTCTATAACAAAAAAAGCTTTGAATAAAGTTATTAATGCCTTCAGCTGAAGTAAACTCTAGTATAGCATCAATGAACTCTCAGTGCTGTAACCTTTGACTTCAAATTAGCATTTTTAGGTTACTCCAAAACTTTTTTTTTTAAGTAGTTGAAATTCATGTAATTTGTTTCCTGCAAAGCTGATGAGAATGTATCTAAAAGTACTTAAAATACTGTAGCTTGTCAGGGGATCAAATCTTATCTTTTTCAAGGTGACCTTGCATTTATCTTTCTGGGGAGCCCCCTGCCCTTGCATTTATTTTTCTGGGGACCCCCCCACGCCCACAAAGCTTATGGTGGTTTACAGCTTTAATATGAAGGAAATCAACCGAGTTGTTGACACTAGCGTTAATTTTAATAGGGTATAAACTTTGTTTTACTTTCCTGTAACCCCAAACACCCCCTAACTTTTAACCTGAAGCCAGCAGCTCAGGCTGGGTCGCCAGCCCTACGGCTTTCTCAAAAACAAAACCCCGAAAAAAACGGAGCTGAAGTTTTTAAAGGGCCTGTCCGTAAAAACGCGGAGCGAGGATCGCGCTGGGGCTGGGGACTCATCATGCCAGGGCGGCGGTGCGTGTGCCCGGGCGCCGGTCTGCGGCGTTGTGTCCCGGCGGAGCTGCGCGGCCGTGCCGGGCCGGGCCCGGCGGTGCGGTGCGGGGCCGGTGGCGGTGCGGGCGCGGAGTGGAGCCGAGCGGAGCCGCGCTCTCCTCCCGCTCGCTTTCTCTTTCCCCCTCTCTCGCTCGCTCCCTCTCCCGCTCGCTCTCCCCCCTCCCTCCCTCGCTCTCTCGCTCTCCCTCTCTCTCTCCTACACTGCCAGCCCCTGATGTGATGGCGAAGAAACCCCGTTGACAAGGCACTGCTTTTTCATGACGGTGAGTTTCCCTTTGAGTGTATTATAATTTTGTGATAAAAATTTCAAGGAAAAAAAAAACACACAACCTCCTTCCTCCCTTCCTTCGGGGAGGGAAAAGAGAGGGGGGAAATCTATCTCCAGACAGACAGAAAAGAAAGAGGAGCAAATTAACAACCAGGAGTTGCCAAAACCAGGATATTAGGTTTCAGCCCAGAGAGCTATTGGCTCTGGGGCTATGTATATAAATATATATCTAGAGAGAGAGCGAGCGAGAGGGGAGACGAGGAGGAAGAAGAGGGATATTTTGTGGGTGGCTGTTTGGGCAGATGTGGATTCACATGGAAATGAACTATATATATTAATTTTTTTTTTCCGCGAGGCTGGTGGTGGTGGCTGCTGAGGGCACTTAAAAAAAAAGTTGTTTCTTAAAATAAAGGCGCGGGGGGGGGGGGGGGTTGGGGGGGGGGGAAAAG
>VYZT01060159.1:80947-131985 GCA_013400735.1 Pomatostomus ruficeps | reverse complement strand
TTTTTTTTTTTTTTTCTTGCTGATGCCATGCAAATTCAGGAGAGGAGGGAAGAAAAATCTCTTTTAATGACTCATTGATTGAGCCGGTTTAAAATTAGTTGTTGTTGTTGTCTTTTTTTTTTTTTTTATTTTCCGCCCCCTTGATGGCCATCAAGAGAGGGATGGAAAGAGGAGAGGAGGGAGAGAGAGAGTGTGTGTGTGTGTATGTGTGAGTGTGAGAGAGAGAGTGAGAGGGGGATAGAGAGAGTGTGTGAGGGAGAAAGAAAAATAATCTTTTCAAATCTCCTCCCTCTTTTTTTTCCCCCCTCGTTTCTTTGCTTTTCTCTAAAGCTCTGTGGTCTGTGAAACACTCTTTTCTTCCTCCTCGTCGGGAAAATGGAGACACTTCGTCTCTTTCCTGGCTGTGCAGCTGGGAAGGATTTTTCTTTTCTTTTTTCCTTTTTCACTCATGGCTTGATTTTTTCCTTTCCCCCGTCCACTCACCACCACCCTAATCTTGTCTGTTCTTTGAGCTTGTGTCTCAGATTTGTACCTTCAGGGGATTTATTTTTCACTCATTTTCTCGTTTTCGGTGTCGCCACTAGATTTGATTTGATTTGTTTGGTTCTCTTTGCAATTTCCTCCGAATTGCTCCGTGCCTCCTGCTTTTAACCGAGAATGGAAACGGTGCCGCTTTTTGTGGGTGCGCGAAATGCTCGGGCGGTAGGTTTGGGCTAATGCGGGTTTTTTTTCGCCTTTTCGGGACCAAGTTTTTCGATGTGCTTTTTATTTGTTTTCTTTATTTTTTCTTTTTCTTTTGGAGAGAGAAAATATTAATTGTAAAGCCTCTTTAAAACACAATAAAGCGTCTCTTTATGGAGTGATCCCTTTTTGCTTCGCTGTAGAGTGGATGCGAATCCGATCCTTTGTGCTGCTGGGATTATTTTCCGTAAAAGAAACAATGTTTTATAAATAGATTTTTTACTTGGGGTTTAAAACAGTAATCGGTCGTGGAGGCGGTTTTCTAAAATCATCATTGTTCACATTTATTGAGTCATGGGCGGTATTCACTATGTAAATTATATTTTGCTTTTTGGTGCTAATTGCAAAATTCAGTTACAGATGATGGCAGAAAACGGGTATAGAGATGTTAAAAGCCGGGCAAAATCGAACGACGCATAAAGGGCACGTTTATATTTACTCTAGAGCTGTTCTTAATCACTGTGGGGAGGAAGGAGATATGGAGGCCTTTGCCTTTCGCCATTGCCCGCTCCCCGCGCCTCTCCTCGCCGGGGCTCAGCAGCGCGGGATGGCCGAGGGGCTGCAGGGCAGAGGGGAGAGCGGCTCCGGCGGCGGCCCCGGCCGTGCCCGGGCTCGGCGGGCAGGCAGCCCCAGCTGCGAGGGGGAACGGGAAGATGGCGCTGCCTGGCTCCGTGCCAGCGTTTGTTGCGCAGTTTCGCCCGCTCTCCTCCCCCACGGGCGCCATTTTAAGGTCCTTTCTGCTGTCGCC
This sequence comes from Pomatostomus ruficeps, assembly GCA_013400735.1. Classification (NCBI taxonomy): domain Eukaryota; kingdom Metazoa; phylum Chordata; class Aves; order Passeriformes; family Timaliidae; genus Pomatostomus; species Pomatostomus ruficeps. The sequence goes on along the minus strand of VYZT01060159.1, from coordinate 130,496 downwards.
GCGCTGTGTGGGGCGGTGCCGTCGCGCCGAGCTCGGGCCATATTTCTGTCTTGTTTGGGAAGCTTTCCTTTCTTGGGCTTTGGGAGCCTCTCCTCGAAATCCTAAAAGCCTTGCTTCCCTCCTGCACCCCACGCTCCGTTCCTAGTCTTTGGTCACCGTTTTGAGAGGGGGTTCAACACGCTTGGCTCACAGGGGCCCGTGCGCGCAGCTGCAAGCCCGCGAACATCCCTTATAAGCTTGTTTCCTTACCTCTGAAATACGTGTTTCTTGTCATTCTGAGTATAGGAATGAAAAAAAAGATTTGAAAGAACACCTTCTTCTGAACGATGACCGGAAAATAAAACGTAACATTAAAAAAGAAATCCACCTTTAAAAAATGATCCGTTGTAGTGCATAAGGCAAGGTCTTCTTTGTTGAAGAGTCTTCAGTACCTTTAAAAGTGCTTGCAAAAATAAAAGCATAGGTAACTTTTTGGTGGGTGGGTTGCTCATTTTGTTGCTGTTACTGTCTTCGTAAATTTTGTGGGGGGGAGGGACTAGCATATTTTCAAGTTTTTATCACTCTTTTATATCTTAGAAAAAGCTGTCTTCCAAATTACTTTGTTTGGCAGCTCCACCTTAATACATTTTTAAAGTTTTCTTTTGGTGCTGTTTTTAGGAAGAGCACTAGAAATAATTCTTTTTTCTTTCAAACCCACCTTTTGTTTAAGATTCCTGTATGATCTGCTCAAAGCTCATGAGGCTTGAGTTTAATACCAACATCACCTGTACCCGGGAAGAGGAAAGTGTGCTCCACACAAGCTTATGCTGTGCCCGCTAAGGAGTGTGGAATGCTTGTGTAGTTCTTGGGTTTTTGTTTTTTGACATATCAGAGGAGGGCTTCCCCATTCCCGTTGCTTATTTCTGATGAAAGTGGGAGATTTTTTAAAATTCAGGAATAATTTTAAGGCTGTTTAAATCCTTTGCCTGTTGAAGGTTTTTAAACAACATTTCTGTGGAATACACACACTCATTGCTTGGAATATACTAAAAAATTGTCTGGATAGAAACTGTCTTTTTTTAAGACTTTCATGGGGAAAAACTTGGTAATATATTAGCTTTGAAAGAACCACTAACTGTAAAACTTTAATTGTTTACAGATATTTTGAGTGTGGAGTACAGTATTTGTTCACATATTTCAGAAATCTTACCTCATTAAAGTCACTGCTTCTTGAAGTGATTATTTTTGTTAACAGGAATCTTGGGATCAAGAGAATGAATTCTTTTTTTTAATGGTAGTGTACTTTTCTATAATAAAATTTCTCTATTATGCCCTAATGTCTGGAAGATCGTGTGTAGGTTTTTTCATTAATTTGTGAAAATAGCGAAGAAATGGCAGAAATGGGATAAAAATGACCTGTTTATATTCTCTCAGGGCCTAATACTTTCCAAATGACTATATATAATCTGCACACTGGCCTGCTTGCATTAAAGCACAATGTATTCTCATCTTGAATTGAGATCTTTTTTGGGTAGTACTTAAATATTCCAGACCCGTTATTTTTAGATGTATTTTTGTCTGTCTGAGGTTAAAAGTTGGTCGTTGTTGTTGCAAATAGCACTTTGCATTGGGTATGGCTTGTTTACATTGCTGGAGGAGTGCGAGGCTCACCGTGTTGATACAGTAGCCTGGTTGTGCTTCCATTGATGCACCTTGGCTTACTCACTGGTGTGATACTCCTGTGGTTAGGTGTGTGCTTGTTTTGTCCATAGTTGGAGTGCTTGCTTGGTATGTGATAACCTGTATTCTCGAGTTGAAAATGCTCTCGGTGAATGTGTGGACTCAGTTGAGGTCAGTACTACAGAGATGGTTCTACTGTAGCTAAGTATTTACATCACCTTGTGGATGTGCAGCTTTCCTGCCCCAGCTCCTTCACGTGTCATTTTCCAGCACATTTTATGTATTTAGTTTAATTGTACTGAGAGGAAACCCCCAAAGTTGTGCTAATATAAGCTGCATTTCTAGTTTCCTCCAAGGACCCTTTGTGTATTCGTGAAGTTTTGTGGCAGAGTAGGTCCATAGTGTAGAGTTGAAGAGCTTTGCAGTCACGGATGCCTGCTGTGTGCTGCCTGCTGTCTTTCCAGAGTTTTGCTGGTATATTTCCACATGGGTTCCAGAGGAGTGTCTTCGGAACCGCAGTTAGGTTTCACAAGGAGGCTCTAATGGTCAATGATCGCACCTCTTCATGGTGCATTAGGCTTGTGGTAAATCTAATGGCTGGTGCTTTTTAGGGTGGATGTAGCAGGGAGAGCGTGGAAGCGTGTCATTGCTGTCTAAGTAGTGGCTGCAGAGCAGGCATAAGAGCCTCTTCGATAACGTAGTCACTCTGTTCAGAGGGTTGGCAGAATTCCTTACAGTGGTTCTGCTGGAATAAGCTGCACCTGGACTTGAAAGGTTTTTTATTGTCATGTACCCAGTCCAGCATAGACATGGGGATTGTTTACAAAAACAAGTGTGTTTTTCTTTCTTATGGCAGAGGAAAAGCAGTGACAATAATAAACTGTTCTAACATTCGTTGTGACTGTCACTGTTTTACTTTGAAAATCAGAATGAGCAATTTTGGGAAGGCCCTTGTTACACCAACATAAATACATAAGCACCAAACCTCTACTGAGGTTTATTCAAGGTCATAATGTAGTTAAATGAATATGCATATCTTTATTTTCACATGTTAATTTGTTCCTGCTTTCCTTGTTGAAAAAAACCCAACTACTCTGTCGGTATTATTTTTGCATTATTTGAGAACTGTTGAGGTTTTAGACAAAATGAAAGTTACCATCATTAACTAGCACAAAAAGACTGAAGTTTTTTTTTTATTCCTTTCTTTTCTTGCACAAGTTTTCAAATAGTCTAAAGTTAAGGAAATCCTTACTAAAAGAAATAGAAAGAAAGTAGGCAAAATCACTGTAAAACTATAACACAGTAACCTTTCTCTCACTGAAGGTTTAAGAAAGGTTGGTGAAGAGAGGGGAGGGCTGGGGAGAAAGATCAAACTTCATTGCAAGAGACTGATTGATTATTTTTGTTAAGTCTGATCTTATGCCTGTCTCAGGTGCAACTTGCAGTAGTTTTACTGTGAACTTGATCCAAGCATGGAATTTCGAGATCTAGTGTAGAAGCTTGAATTTATTGAGATAAATCAACTACAGAAATTATCTTGGCCCCACTGAAATAGGTGGGGAAATCTCCATTGGCCTTCAGCAAGGCATTGGCTTCAAGAAGGACAGGATGGGTAGCATGGAGGATTTTCAGCTTGGATTTGGGAACATTGATATGGACTGCACTGCTGAAGTAGTTACACGTCTGTTAATTCATCCTATTCAATTTTCAGTAGGTTTCCCAAACATAATAACTGAAAGGAGTATAAATGGCTGTTCAGCTAATTAGCAGTTGTTAGAAAATACTAGCTCGTGTGAACCATGCTTGTGGCAAGGTTTGGTTTTTAAACTAGTATAGACTAGATTGGCAATGAAAAGATATTAATTTGACATTGGTTTATAAATCAGGTGGGAAATGATCAGTTCATAAAGAAATTACATTCTGGGACTGCAGAATATTATTTCAGAATCTTTGAAAACTGTATGCACAGAATCAGAAGTATGAAACTCAAGTATTCTGAAATAGAAACAAAGTAAAAACATCTGTGGGACTGACTCAACATTCCTTGAAGTATTTTTTTGCACAAATAACACAGGCTAACAGCCTGCACTATTGCTTACAGTGGTTTGTAGAAATGTCTAACAACATCTAATATCCTTTGGGCAGGTGAATGTTTCCTTCCTTAGGAACTGTTGAGATCACGCCTCCTTTACCTCTTTTGGGATAAAACTGGGACCTTTCAAAATGTTTTATGAATACTGAAATTCCTGAGGAATTGTGTATGCGGTGGAGCAGCCTGGAAGACAGAGCGCAAAACAGGCCATAGCATAGTGATGAGGATAGTCACTGCTGGGGAAAAAGTCTGACCCCAGCCTTTAGCCTGGGGAATCCCATGGGATAGGCAAGCATCCTGACCTCCACGGTGAGGTTACCCTGGATTTTCTTTATGTGGTTTAAAAAATCTCTTTCCTGATGAAAGCCTTCTTGAGATTTTGGTATTGCCAAAAGCAGCTCTGAATGCAGAAGGGAAAATACTGTATTGACTAAATTAGAAATTCTGTACTGAATGTGTGTGTCTGAGAGAAATCAGACTGTAGACAGCCTCACTGGGCGTTCACAACTGTACTTGGTGTGTTGGCTGTAGCTGGATTAGCCTTTACTTTCCTACATGCTGTTAGTTGAAATGCACATTTCCTTTTTTTTCCCTTAACATATTAAAATATCACTGTAGTTTTTGGAAGTTTGATAAGTTACCACATTTGGCAAACTCAAATCAGTATTTTTTTTAATGGTGTACTAAAGGGAAATAAAATGTAAGAGTTGGATAAAAAGCCTATTGCAGGTTGTCTGAGCTTTAGTGTATGGTTTTTATTTGCCCTTCTGTGTGTGGAGCTGGTATTTCACAATTGTGTAAGGATCCTGCCTGTCCTCTTAGGTGTTCATCTGCCAGATCTTAGATACCATGAAGAGGCATAATGTTGTGCCTAGCAATTAATGAGAAGAAGCACTTTTGTGTTTCTTTTATTTTTTCTATTTTTCTGATTCCTGAACAGTTCCTGGTTTTTTGAGTAGTTTTTCTTAGAAAGGTTTTTCATCATTCTTTTGAATATTTAAAATTACAAATTTCTTCTCATAATCTGTTGCATACAGATGTCTTTGAAATACTGATGATTAAATTCAGTTCTGCAACTAATTTCAAGCATTGTAAATTTATCTTAAAAGTACTATTCAGATTTAGATTCTTGGAATGAAAACTTAGTTTTGTATATTTAGAAAGTTAATGCTTGCAATAATGCACTGCGTTACTAGATTAGAATCCCAAATTTCTTACTTTGCTAGCTCTTTTTTAGAGCAGAGTTCCAGGCAGATTTTGCAACAGCGTAGTAGTTGCTTTTTTAGATTACTCTGGAAGAGAAAATACTCATAAGGAGTAATTCCATATTGTAGAATATAAGTACAGCATAGCTTATAAGTGAGTAGTTAAGTCCTTTTGCTTTACAAAGTGTGTTTTAAAGTTAATTTTGTTTCCTTACTCATTGTGTCCTGAAATGATGATTTTTTGAAAATTATGACTTTTGAGTGAGATTTTAGTTTGTAAGGAGTTTTTCAATATTTACCTCTTTTTCATTGAGGACTGTGCCATTATTCTGCAACATATAAGTTTTTTACAGTAATGAGAGGGGGAAGTGGAAATACCTCTTTGTATTCCATCACCATTGTCATGGTGAGCAACTCTTAAGTTAATTTTAAGATACAGTCTTGGTTACTTAAAAGAATCTGAAATTCACTTTGTAAGATACTAGATTGCTGAAAAGTAGCATTGACTTGAAATTTAAGAATAAACTGTATGGTAACAAGGGTTTGAGTTTATACTCCTTTCTTACACTTCTGTGTTGCAGAGAATGCAAATGAGGTCGGGGTGTTCCTGTGTAGGAGTTCCCTTCGGTGAATCCGAGGCTGCCCGTTGGATAGGAACCTGAGAGAGAACTGACAGGGTAAGGCAGGCAGTGGTTACAGCACCTTAGCAACCTGAAGTGCACGCTGCTACGATGATATGTTACCCAGTGGGTGATAAAATGGCTCGGGTTTTTTTCCCCCTAGTTCAGAAGCACATTGAGCAAAATACGAGCACTGTGAAAATTAATGAGAGTTGTGGCGGAAATTTGTGCCAGGGAAGGACTTCAGTTCTGGGCGTTCGACCTCTGTAGTCAGCGTGGAGTCACTTAATGCTGCTGCAATCCTTTTATGTAATTTACCAAGGGATGGATTGGGTTAATGGACTTATCTTCCATCCATGCTCAGAAAGGTTGTGAGGGATAAAAATGCCACAAATTTGATGTAGCACACTCAGTTCACAGCGGTACCATTCTCTGCAGTGACTGTTACAGTAACTGATTCATTCTGGTTTTGTTATTCTGGCGATGGTTGTTGCAGTGGCAATGTATTTCTTCAGATATTCCATAGTGAAGTTACTATCAGGATTGTAGATTAAAATTCTGAATGGAGAACGGTAGAGCAACAGAACAATTTAGAAGATTTGATAGGACAGGTTCATTATAAAGCATGAGAGAGATCTTGTCAGAATTCCTGCTGACAGTATGTGTACAAAGTCATACTGAAGTTGTGAGGATTAGTGGGCCTGTGTCGTAATTCCAGCAGTAACTGCTTCAGGTGCTAGGTATGTTACTGTGTGCAAGTTTGATTATATCCCATTATAAAGGTTTAGCTATAGCAGTCATTACCTTGCTCTAAAGCATTGATTTTCAAAGGTCAGTGTTCACTCTCAGGAGTCATGCTGCCAGTCAGGGATTGATCCCCTGTATTTGCACAAAACTTTTAAGTTGAGTTTTTTACAACAGTTTTGTAGATAAATTTATTTACGTGTGAATTACCAAGTTTTGATGTTGATTATATCACACTTTTTGGAAATTGTTGCTCTAAGTGTTGCTCTTCTAAACTATCCATTAGTTTGTGCTTTGTATAGAAAGTGAAAATAGTGGTTTATTGCTTTGTATCTGAAGTGATCTATTAAGGCTGTATGAAATTTTAAGTGACTTTGAGAAAGGAAAAGAATTTTTTTGTGGCAATCTTGAATATAACTTGAGTAAATTTAAAATCCACTGTTTATAGCTCTTAGAATACATAACATATGAAGTGAATAGTTGCGTGATGTGTAACATGCTTCTGGGCAAATCTAGTTTTAATGATGCTGCAGGTTGCAGACCCGGCATGATACTGTGGATTGTGTAGCATGCTGGTTAAAACTTTAGGCTGGTAAGGACCAGTGGGGGTTACCTGGCCTTGCCCCTGCCTCCTGATGTAAGTGGAACAAGCTTCACTGTTAGAACAGGTTGGTCAGGGCTGTTTGAGTGTTGAAAATTTCCAGAGATGGTGATTCTGCCCTCTTGCTTAAACATTCTTGTTTGTGAATGTTTTTCCTTGCATCGTTGTGATTGGCTGTGCTATGTGTTTTGGCTGTTGCTTTGTGTCCTGCTGTGTGTTGATGAGAAGAGACCTGCTTGGCTCATCTTAGTGCCCCTTTTAGCAGGCTGCAGGTAGCACCTGGTTTTGCCTTCTGTTGTCCATGCTGAAGAAAGGCAGTTCCTTCACGTGACCACAGGATTTTACTTGCACTCTGTTGGACTCCTTCACCTTGTTTTGTATTTCTTTTAAGAGCTGTGTGTGTGTTTAAAAACCAGACAGAGATTTCAGCTGGGAGCTCACAAGTGCTGATAGAAAGGGAATAATCACTCCACTGGACCGCAGCCTGCCCCGTGCTGATGGGAGGGTGGTGTTTGTATTCACATGTGTGCTTTAAGCTGACTGAAGCACTTCTGCCTTCCCCCGTGTTTAACTACCTGTTAGCTTCATTCTTATTCCCTCTCTTGTGCTGGCACTGCTGTAGCCCTGTGGCAAGCCAGAACCAATCAAGAAGCTCATCCTGAATTGAAACAGATCAATGTATTTTATCAGGTCAGTTTTTTGTTCCAGATGACTCTTCAAAGGCTTGAGCTGACCCAGGGAAAGTGGATGAGAGGAAGGCAGGACCGCTCTATTCATCTGTTGTTGCTCTTTGCTCTGTAGTAGGTCAGAGTGTTGAAATGAAGGCAGAGTCTTTAAGGCCAAGTAATAAGAATCTCCCAGAGGATTAGCTTGCATAGCTGGGATTTCCTTGTCAGCTTTATTGCTTTCAACTTCTCTTTTATTCTGTTTGGGAGCATGTGATAAAGGGCACTCTAGTTATTTCCCAGAAAGGGTAGGCAGGGCTTGTTGCACAAGTACATGTGATCCAAGTTGAAATATATGCTATATTCACCAGTGTGGTAGCAGAGATATGAAATAAAACAGTAGGGGCTTTGCTAATAAACTATAGGGAATATCTGTGCTGGGTTGTGACTAATTAGTGAGGATTACCCTTTGTAAATTAGTTGGATGCACCAGCAGGGTTGAGTTTGGCCTACTTCTTATAAGCAGCTTTTTAGTGGCTTTTTTTTTTTTTAAGACACTCTAGACCAGTACTGATCATTAGATATTTGCTAGGCTACATTGTAACAGTGCTCCATCAAGTTGTGTGAATCTTCCAAGGTGTATTTTCCCCAGCTCTCTCTAGTGTGGGCTCTAGGCAGGGCCCTGGATGCACTGATGGGCTCCCATGGCCCAGCCAAGCCTCACCTGGAGCCTCCACCCACACCCTTATCCATTTGCTGAAGTTTCCAAAGACTGATCCAAATATGGAACTGAATCGATGGTTAAGGGTCTAGGCCAGTGATCTCCAAATGTTTTTGATTGCACACCCCTGTTGGTAAGATTCTTTAGCATGCAGCCCCAATATATGTATATTTATTTACATACACAAGTATATGTGTGTATATTAAAACCTCATGTACTACTGAAGTTTTATTATTTACTTCCTGCACCCCAGTGGATTGTCTTGCACACACCCCACTTTGAAGACCACTGGTCTAGGCTTCATAACTCTTAACTCCACTCACTGTGACAAGTTTTATTTTCAAATTCTCCTGGCTTAGTATTGTTTATACCCATTTCATACATGACTCATTGCTTTGGCTCACTGTATGTTTTTGAAGTAGTCTGAATGACTACTTTTGTGTGAATTTGCTTTTGGGTGTGCAAGTACTCTGATTGTTTGCCGCAGCCTCTGTTGCTCTCCTGACATTAATAGGGCACTAATCGTTTGGCAATCCTTGTTGAAAATAGGCATCAGTTAAAAAGATTTAAACCTGCAGTGTCCTGGTTTCAGCTGGGACAGAGTTGATTTTCTTCCTAGTGGCTGGTACAGTGCTGTGTTTTTGCTTTAGGATGAGAATAACACACTGATGTTTTAGTTGTTGCAGAGCAGTGCTTGCACTAATCCAAGCCCTTTTCAGTTTCTCATATGGCCCTGCCAATAAGGGAGCTGATTTGTATTTGCAAGTAGTAACAAATACTGTGTCCAGGACTAGAGGGGCCCAGCCTCCAGCTGGGTGAAGGAAGGGGACTACCAGGTTTATTGGACTGTGGATTTGGCACATCAAAGCCCCAGGAGATACAGGACTCATTTCCACAACCACCTCATAGGCACCTAGGCCAAAGAGTGGGATTTATCATCTTCCCTGTCATGCATCAGCCTCTGGGAAAACCAAACCGTACAATGGACTGTTGAAGGCCACTCTGAGAGCAAGGGCTACTGGGACATTCAGACATTGGGATACCCATTCAGCAAAAGCAATCTGATTAACACTAGGGGATCTGCTAAATGGGCTGGCCCTGCCCAATCAAAACTTTCACATACTGTGGAAGGGGATAAAGTTCCTATAGTGCACATAGACAATTGTGTTGTGGAGGGCAATCTGGGTTGTTCCTGTCTTGGGCAGAGGCAAACCCATCCATGAGGTTGCAGTTGCCCAAGGACCTGGGTGCACTTAGTGGGTAATGCAGAAGGATGGGGAAGTCTGCTGTGTACTTAAGAGGGTTTGATTTTGGGTGAGAACAACCAATGGTGATGTTAATTGTTGTATAATACTGTATTTTGTCACTACTCTGGTTGCTTTATGCCATATCAATGATATTGCAATAAGAATTGCTCAGATTAATGAAGAACGAGTTCTGATGAAACTGAACAAAGTGCAGGGATGATGGAACCAAACAAGCATAGCAGTGATGGAGCCAGAACTGGCTTCAGCATGTAACAATCCCAACACCACATATCATATCTCTCACTTTGAAGGACTGATATGACAGATGGAGCCCAAAGTCCTGGCCTAAATGAACTCAGTGGACATCTTAGAGGGATGGACCCATCTTAGAGGGCCTGTATATCTGCATATATATCAAAAGACAGGAAAGGTGGTTGTGATTATTTGGGATGCATTGGAAAGTGTGAGACCTGGGCATGATGAGGTTGGTAGAGAATAAGGGGTGAATATTGTCCTGGTTTTGACTGGAGTGGAGTTAATTTTCTTTCTAGTAGCTGTGTTTTGAATTTAGGATGAGAATAACGTTGATAATACACTGATGTTTTAGTTTTTGCTGAGCAGTGTTTGCATCAGGTCAAGGACTTTCCAGCTTCTCACAGCACCCCACCAGTGAGGAGACTGGAGGTGTGAAAGAAGCTGGGAGGGGAAACAGCTGGCAGAGCTGACCCCAACTGACTGAAGAGATGTCCCATACCATATGGCATCATGTAGAGCAACAAAACTGGAGGGAATTGGCTGGAGCATGATGGCCCATTGCTTGGATTGAGCTGGGCATCAGTCAGCAGGTGGTGAGCAATAGTGCATCACTTCTTTTGAATGTTCTTTTATCATTGCTATTATTTTCCGTTTTTTTTTCTATCACATTACGCTGTCTTTATCTCAAGTTTTACCCTTTTTTTCCTGATTCTCTCCCCTCTGTTCCACTTGGAGGAACGAGCAAGTGGTTATGTGGTGCTCATCTACCTCCCAGGTTAAACCACAACATGCAGTTACATGATTATGTTGGTCTTGGGTATGTGTGGTGAAATAGAAACAGAATTTAGTCTAAATAGGTAGGTTTATGACTTGGCTGTGATCTTGATGGTTCTTTCACAGACCACATACCCCTGTTAGTCTGTTTAAATTGCACGTTGCTCCAGTGGTACTTCACAAAAGCACAGCCATGCAGCATCTTGTTAGTGCATATGTTTGTGGGGCTATTGAGATGGTAGTGATCTGTCTGTGTGTTTTTGCAGTTTTTGAGGTGTGGGAGCATGGAGCTCCTTAGGCAGTGCATGCTGATTGAAATGACTTTTGAGTGTAGCAGAACTGTGTGTGGTTAAATGGCTCTGTGATGAAGCACTGCTCAGCTGTATAAAAACTTGATGTTGGTTTTGTACAGGTGAGCTCTTTGGTAAACCAGCCTTAAAAAATGAAATGGTGACATATTTCTTTTTCATGTGTGACAGGATTCTGCTTGTACTGACAAGAATGTTGTTAAAGCTTGTTAAGAAGGTGCACTTCTGGAGGGAACTGTTTGTGACTTTTGATGTTTATAAAAAATGCAGCTGTTTTCATTGGGGTTATTATCTGCCGTAAACTGGTAGGAGTTTACAGTATGCTGGATAGATTTTTCTTGTATCACATTTATCTAATAAAGCCAAGTGTATGTTCAGCTAATGGATGTAATAGTGAAGATTATGTATTACCATTAGGATTTTCTCTGGTCAGCGTTTTCATGCATTTTATTTTCCTTCTGATCATTATATACAAGTTTTGAAGAATTCAATGAACTTAAATTTATCTTAATTTGCGTCAGTTGTTTTAATACCTCCAGGAGTATTAATTGAACAAAATTCTGTGTTGTCACTTCTGCTGATGGTGAACCCTTATAATAAAATCACAGAGAATATTTGATTATGTAAAGCAAAGACATTTTACTGTGTTAAAATAATGCTGTCATATTGCCATAGACACATGGGATGGGATACTCAAAAGTCGGTTTGCAATGTGGAAACAAAGATAATTTTGACTTTTGATAGATTATTGGTTTTGGTTAGCTAGGAGACTTTTGAACCTTGCTCTTGAGACATGGGGATGCTTTCAGCTGTTAGAGGAGATAACAGCTTTCTGTAAGTAGTACTATCAGTACAGTTAAAGCAGAATGCTAATTGCTTATTAATTTGTTCTTAGTAATACACATTTACATTTAAATTTCATGACATCATACAATGTCATGCCATTTGCTTAGCATTAAATTGCAATATCAGTGCCCAAGCTGGTGGCTCTATGCAGGAGTAAGCAAATGTCATACTGAATCATGGGAGAAATTGCTTTTATTCAGATGCATAATCACCTCATGAATGCTGATTTTTGTCAACATTGAAGCAGTTCTCTGTAACTGTGCTTTGTTTTCCCATTCTTCCAGAGAGAGGATACTGAATGATCCTTACACTGCCATACACTCTGCTTCACCCTCACTGTAAGATGAATCACAGAGAAAGAAGAAATCTGAATAAGGCTATGCAGTATAGAGGACACGGTACCCTCTGCCAGTCTACAGTATAAGCTATTTTCAGAATCAATGGAGTATAGAAAGTTTTCAGGAAAGAGGTTACAGAATTACAGGACAGCCAAGGTGGGAATGAATATCTGGAGATCATGTTATCCCCTGTCCTGCTCACAGCAGGCTCAACCAGAGCAGGCTGCTCAGGGCAGAGCAGGCAGGTCAAGGCTGTGGTCCAGCTGGGTTCTGGGTGTCTCCAAGGATGGAGACTCCATAACCTTGCTGAAAAACTTGTGGCAGTATTTGGCTACCCTGAGAGTTTTAAAAAAGAAAAGCTTTTTCTTTTGTCTGCATAGACTTTTTGGTTTATTTTGTTTTGATTTGTGCCTCTTGTTTGTTCACTGGATGCCACTGAGCAACATTTGGCTCAGTATTCTTAACACCTTCCCACCAAGTATTTATACACAAGATAAAAATTCCCCCACAGTTCTCTATTCCTCAGGCAGAACAGTCCTAGTGGTCTTAGCTTCTTGTACGGCAGGTGCTTCAGTCCCTTCACTTTTTTAATCATTATGGACATCTGGATGAGGAATGATTCATGTGGATCTCTGGTCAGGGAGAGTAAGTTTCTATTTGGCAAAAAGTAAGAGAGAGCAGTGTTAAAACATTTGAGTGATAAGTATGACAGCACAATTTTTAAGGGAGGTTGAGAAAAAGAACAAGCATGGAATGCAATGATCAACTTGATGTGATTAGAAAATACTGTGAAGATGAGATTGGATAGCTTAAAGAAAGCCAGGGTAGCAAGAGGTTTTGGAAATGCTAACATCAGTTGATAATTGTACTGGTGGCTTAGGTGTGATGGTGCTTAGAGTTACTGACAAGGACAAGGGAGATGATATTCTGAGAGTTAAGATGAACAGGAGAGCCCAGAATATGCAAACAGAAGCTTTGAAGGAGCAGCAGTTGGAGGGAAGAGCTAGTGTGAGAGTATTTTTGATGCAGCAGTACCTGATGGAGCAGTCAGGGAGAGAGTTGGTGGTTGTGACACTGTGAGGCTAAAAATGCTCTGCATTGGATACTTGCCCTCAGTTTGGGCAGTGCACATAAATTCCCTCCCTACCCATTGTTGAAAGGACTGTCAGAACTCTGTACTATTAACCACAAGTTTAACTACACATATGAATATGGCTGAGGAGAAACTGGAAGAGGCCACATTGCCACTTAGCTATTGCTAAGAAAGGTTTGTTAGAAAACAGTGTTTCTTTTAATGCTTAGCCATGTCTTGGCTATAGTTCTGGTTCCAGACTGTAGCAGCATCTTCATGACACTGACCTAAGTTTATTTACCTTTTTGACTGCTCTGTGTTACAGCCACTAATTTGTAATGGCCTTTGTAGGTTCTATAGTGTTTGGTTATTCCCTCACTGGGATTAGCTGTGAATCAATTCCTATAGAAACATTTTCATTGGAGTCTTAGATTGCATTCAGTGTTGATATTTTTACTACTTGAAGTCACAGAAGTTCTTTTTAATCAGTTTGGTTAATCATTTGTCTCTCTCTGATTTAAAATTCTAAAACCCCTCTGGATGGTAAAATATTGCATGGGATTTTATAAATCTTTGCATGTAACTCAGCAGTCATCTGTAGATCTGTAGAATGTGCAGGTCTGCTTAAGAACTTTGTCAATAGTAGACAACTGTCAACTTAATAAATTATTTAATAAAAAATATTGAGATATCTGAATTGGTTTTGTTGTTGAAAATAAACTTTTGTGTGATACATGTCAAGTATCCATTCTCTCCTTCTTTATTCTAGTTGTCATGGATGATGACGATGATGAATCCTGTCTCCTTGATCTTATTGGGTAAGTTTTCCATTAGCAATCATTGCAGGAAAGTTGTTAATAATAATTTTGCAAAATCATCTTCTAGAAGATGATTCTGAGTATTGTGTAAAGATGAGATGACTTGCAATGAAATGAGACATGCTTCACTTCTTCCACGTGGAGATGTGTGGATTGCAAAGCCTTCAGTCTGGGTGGATACTAGCTAACAGTCCACTTGCTGACATTCTCCTCAGGAGTTTGTAAGGAATGTGTGTTCCTAGAGGCTGGATTCTCTTCTCAGGTAGTGGTAACGGTAATGTCAGATCAGTGTTGATGCATGTTACTAGGGATGTTACTACAAACTTCACTGCGAGTAACTTCTTAAAATCAAAACCCCAAAGATCTCAATTTTTTTGAGTAGTGGAACTAGATAATATATTAATACCATGCTTTTTTTTTTAAGGGAAAAGTAATTTTAAAAAAAAATTATAAATACTTAAACATTTAATTTCTATGGATAATACACATTTGCATGTAAATGTTAGGAAAAAAGAATTGCTCTCTGTACTGTTTTGTATTCACAACAAACAAGAATTTACCAGCATTTTGGTCAAAAGTACTAGATTTTAATAAAATTGGGGATTTTGAATGGTCATGTGGGTTGTCAGGAGTTTTTTTGCCCCGCCCCCTCCTTACTTCCATAACAGATTTATATGGAGATTTATAATCCTATATGGCAATCTCCAAAAATAATTAGGATAGCTGAAGCATGAGCAAGTTTTTTGTGGATTGTATATGTGACAAGTTGCCTTCCTTTGCCTACCATTCGTGTCAGGATTCAAGAACAGGTAATATGCTATAAATGCATATAAAAATACAAGAACAGAATTGAGCTTTTAATGCAGAGTACTTTGTTCAAACTCTGCTAGAAATTAGTGTGACATCAGTCTCATAGCAGCTGCTAAAAGATCATTTTCAGTTCATACAAGAATTTTTTACTGTCTTAAGTGTAGGAAATAAATAGTCTTCTTACCTTTCTCACACACTTGAAAACTTCTGGTGAAACCAGTGAGAGCTTTAACTTTAGAAAACCCAAAATACCACCAGAGTGGCTGCTGGAGTGTGAGGGTTGCTCTGGATGCTGTAGTAAAAGCAGTGCCAGTAAAGGCTTACAGTTACATATGGGGTTACTGATGGTGGCCATATGAAAGCACTTCCCACTTGGAACATAAAGATGATCACAGGACAATTAAGTGCTCTGTCATGAGCATAAATCACGAGGATCCTGCTGCAAGATCACAGGTGGTCCAGAAAATGAAGTGCTCTCTATACAGATGAGTGTTTGTGTGAAAAATTAGTGTTCTTCCTGCTGCTGGCAGCAATTAATGTCTTAAGCATCTAGAAGAATGGAAAACCTTTTTTTCTTCATCTGATCTGTGATTTGGTAAGTGCCTTTTACAATTCCTTCCTTACTAAAGACAATATTTAAGGTGATGAAGTATTCTTAATTTTTAATTGCATTTTGCACGATTGAAAGACAGTGAGGGTAATTAGTATTAAATGGCCTGGTTAATTTACTGATAAAATTCATGAGCATAATAGAACCCTGTATGAGATCATGAGTTCTGTGGTCCTTAATTTCTGAAATTCAGTGAAACCTACTATGAAAGTGACATTTTTATTTTAAAATATATGTAACCACTTCAATATTGTAAGTGTAGTAGCACCATAAAGTCCCTGCCAAGTGCTGTCTAACATGTCCTTTGTAAACTCATGAACACAGTTTGTTTTTTAAAAGAAAAAAAAGAGGAGTAGAGATGTGTTTGTCCTTTTAGAAGAGCATTGTGAACCTGAAAGATCTTAAACTTTATGCCTCTTTGTTTTCTAGGGCCATCAAGCAAGAAGACATTTTTAATTAGTGCTTTTTTACATGAGAACTTCCTGCTTCTAAAAAATGTTTTATTGTTACTTGTAAATCAATAAACATGTTTTAAAAATCAAAGAAATCCATGTCAGTTTACTTTTTATGCTAATGGAAATGCTGTATAATTGTTGCATTAGAATAAACCCATGTAACACAGCCTTTTATTCTTTTGACTTGGTCTATACATAGAGTTAAATTAATGTATTTGTCCTTGTTTGAATTTCTGACACTCATTCTGTTGGACTACATTTTTAGTATGAGTTTATTTAGTGCTAGTGCTAAGTTAGTTAAATGCACTGAAATTCATAATATTTAGTCAATTATTTCTATGGTTGATTTCACTTGGAAAAGGTGCTACTTTTTCTTCATGGGGGACTGTCACTCTGGCAGTCATAAATTTTTATTAACTTGTGTTAAAGGTGACAGAAAACATGTCAAAGAATCAAGTTTGTAAATACCCTATTATTAGATGCTAGCTAAACAAGGCATTATAGTTTAGCTGTAGGAGAGGCGGTACCTGCTTTAGTTCTCACATTATTTGGTGGTAGTATATTCCTGAGGTTTTGTACTGTGTGCTGTCACAAAATACCACGTGTTTTAAGAGAATATGAGTAACACCCTCATAAAGGCAAATACAGGAGAGTACAACTAAAATTTTGTGATCAACATAGCTTATTGCTTGAAATGCCTTGTTACAATGGCAGCAGATATGATCGACATCTGGAAGTTGTGCTGATACAAAAACCCAGATCCGCAGATGATACAAACTTTCAGCTATGCATTGGATTCAATGAAAGATGTGTTTTTACTAGAAACCTGATTTATATAAGTACAGTATATGGCTTAGTTAAGTTAGCCTCATTAGTAGAAAGGACTTCCAAAAAGTGTTAACTTCTTTATTTTTTTTTCCCCTTAAGGGACCCACAAGCACTGAATTATTTTCTACATGGACCTAGTAGTAAATCTGTAAGTAGCGTTGCTGTGTATTAGACATAGATAAGCTTCATTGAGTGTATTATTTCTAAATGTGATTTTTGTCTTTTACTAGAGCAATGAAGACTTGACTAATGCAGAATATTCTGTAGCCAACTCAAATTCAATTTTCGCCAACTCCAATGTAAGTGGTCAGGGGATAAATTATATTAGTATTGAGATTGTATGCTTCTGTATGGCTTTGTTTGGCTTTTATAAAACTGAATGAAGTAGGTGTGGGTTTCAGCTTTTTTCATGTGAAAATTCTAAATACTAACATAGAACTATTATATGCTGTTAGTATTTTAAGTGTTTCAGTGGGGCATTAGTTGAAAAATACTGTGCCGTTGGGATATGTTTTGTAAGTATGTAAACCAGCTTGCTGAGCAGTAAAAATGGTCTCTGTTGTAACTCTCTCCAGTAAACTGCACTTATAGCTTTAGTGATTGAAGGTGTAGTAATGCTCAAAGATAGACCTTGAGAGTTAGTCATTCATATGTTTCCTGTGTATCTTAGGATAGCTTTTTATTTCTTATTTTATGTAGATTCTGAGCTGCCAGTTTTTTAAAAATTAATGAATGGGTTGTTTTTTCTCTTTTTGTATTTTTTTTCCTTAGACTCAGGAGCTAGTTTGGGATGTATCCTTCCTGTAACTTCAGTGTTAGGGAAGTCGCTTTAAATTCATTAGGTGTTGCGAGAAGTCTTTAGTGTTCCTTCTTGCCAGGAGTGTATTGCAACCCTGGACCACATTTCACACGATGAGGTTATGGAATCCCAGTCCTTGGTGATAAATTCAAGGCTGATCTGCTCTAGCATGGGTGGTAGTCATGCTTTAAGCAAAACATTTGACTGGATGACTTAGAGATCCCTTCAGACCCACATTCCTTTGGTTTCATTGGTGTGTTTATTAAAGCAACTGAATTGTTAATCCCACTATTAAGTTACTTGAATACATAGAATAGGATTTTCTTGGTAATTCCTCTTTCTACTGTACTGTTATCTTGACTCTTGTCTTTTTGTCCCATGTTCATAACAGATACATGGATATACTTGTAGGTGTGTAGGGGCCTTAAATAATTGGCATGAAGAAATTCTGAAAACTTAATCTGCATGTGGAGAACTAGTGACTTTTGTGTAGGCACAGTAGTGTAATGGGAAATGTTTGTCCTGTCCTTCCCCTTTCAGAATCATTATTAAATATTGTAGAAGAAACAGACAAGCTGGTTGAGATAATGGTGAGGGAGTAGGGTACCAACAGTAACAGAGTATGCCCAATTTTCAGCTGATGGGGAACAGTGGTTTCAGCTTGGTACCAGGTTGGCCATTAACAGCTTCCTGGGGTTTGAGGACTCACCCTAAGAAAAAACAGGTTTGAGGGAAAAAAAGGGTGACATATGACATGCATTTGTCATAACTTAGACTTCCTAGCTGTTCTTTGTAGGCATCCTTCTGATAAGCATGACTAGGTAGGCAGGAGTCAGGTGTTTCTGGTGTATTTTCAGAAAGTGAGTTTCTTTGAGTAATTTTGAGAGGCAATGGGAGATTCTGGACATAGTGGGTTTATTGCATAGGGAGTAGCAGTTGGAAGAAATAAAAATATTTGGTGAAAGCCAAGAGCTTTCTGGTATATGAGATTGGGGGGTAGGTAATCTAGAAGGTGAGAGGAGCAGGGATTCCTAGTGTATGTTCCTAGGATGACATACCACAGTTTAGTTCTCAGCACTTGTTCCTCTTTTGCTCTGTCCTCATCCTTTTATATCTTTGTAAGGAACATCAATGCCATCTTCTCTACCCTCCTCGCTCCCATGAGAGCCCTGTGCTGACAGAAGTGAAGAACGACTTGATTACAAATACAGGTTCTTACAGTGCATTGGGGAAGGAACAAGTGTTACCATAAACAGATGGTTTCACAGTCCCTGCTTATAAAAAGCGATCTCTGAAAAGTTATATGCTTCTGAGGTTTTTGTCATTAAAGTTTTTGCAGGTATTGAAAGTTCTGTCTTTGTATGTATTCAGAATTTTTACCATGAAGTAGGACTGACTGTCTTGCTGCCCGTCTCATGCCTTTCAGTGGCGGTTTACAAATTCAGTGTTGAGGGTTCAGTGCCTCAGCTGGTAAGCATGCTCAGCCAACACCTAACACAAGCAAGATGAAGTTCCTGCAGACTGAAAGAAAAGAAAGCACTGTCCACTTTTCCCACTCCCTTACAATGCCCCCTCATCCCCCACCCCCACTTCCACTGAGTTGAGTGAGTCTGTACCACCTCTACTGATTCCAGGTTGGTTTCCTGTGGCAGTTGTCATGAGAGGGTTCCCTAGCCATTGCCGTGTTACTTGGATTGTATTGGGTAGCTGCTTCCATTATCCTATTACAGTGTAATAGGACAGCATAAGAGAGCAGAATATTCATGGAACCAGTGAGAATAAGACTCTTCTTGTTGGTCAGAAGATTCATGGAGCTGCAGAGGCTTTGATTTCTTCTTGAAATTAGCATGGTGTTCTGCATGGCTCTTGTGCATCTGGACAGTAGTGATTCAGATGTTAACTTGGAAGGTTCCAGTTTTTGCATATAAAATTGTTTTCTGATGTTAAATAGTCCTGGGAGCAGGGAATGAAACTTGGGATTCTCTGTTTCAGTGGGAGAGTTTCAAGCTATTAGTCTTGATTGCACGTAATATTATTTATTAATGTAATTATTCGTAGTAGTAATAGTTGTATTGTTAGTACTAACTGGAATAGTGTTAGTGGAACTGTTCGAGTTACACAGTTGTAAAATATTTCAGTTTGGTCATTGTCCATGGAGACAAGTTACAGATGTAATAGGGAATTCTCCTCAGGAATCTGACAGCTAAGAGTCCTAATTATGGCCTAGTTAGTGATTCCTTTTTGCTTTGCCGGATGGTAGCTAGGTACAGTTGAGAACCTGATTTGTAGCTTTAGGTGTTCATGAGGTTCAGACACTGAGACATTTAAACAGTGGTTTAATTCCTCTGTTAGCATAAATGTTAAAAAGCTTGATGTAGTTTTATAGTTGTAACTTGAAAATATTTTATCTAATCTTAAGAAATAATGTTTTAATATTTTAAAATATTACTGAAGTTTCAGAAAATACACAGGTTGTTTCAGAAACAGATTGGGGTAAAATTCTGAATAGATATGCTTGGGGAACTGAAGTTAGGGTGGGGACCTCATTGCATGTGATGATTATGGCTTACAGCATCTTCACACTGTTTACATGAGGTGAAAACAAGCGTCTGTGACCTTCAAGGAGTGAAGGCTCAGAGTGTGAATGTGACTGGTAATTGCACATCCATAGTTTCCATTTATCCTGACCTAAAAAGAAACTGGTTGTTGGTTCTGAGTAGCCAAGGTATGATTATGCAATTGAGAAAGGTGTACTTTGCCTAACTTAAAACTATCGTGAGTATTATTATGCATCTAAATTGGTCATTCTGTCTGCAGAAACGTAATGCTTGTGTTGTCTAGAGTTTCTGGGCAGAACTTTCTTTTAGGAGAATCTTGACAATAGGCCAGAGTAAACAGGTTTTGATTTTCCTTGTCACAGTGTTAATGGATGTGGTTTTGAAGGATTTTTTCATTAAAGGTGCCACTTAATATTTGTGCTAGTTCTAATGTTTATAGTTCTCAGTTATCTTTTTACAAGCATAAACCACAAAGTCTGTAACATTTTTTTTTCTTACTGCCTTGTTTCTAAATTTTTTTTAAACAAGGAATTAGCATAATGCCCTAACTTTATGAAATGGTCACTAGTTTACACTAAGTCATTATAGAAATGCTGGTAGGATTTTGGAGTTGAATCTCATTTGATAGAAGTCAGTGAAAGGAAAGCTTTCTCCTGCCTTTTCTCTGCTTCTACTGTTGCTACCGAAGTCTTGTCCCAATCTGAATTACAGTGAAGGTGTTTTCACTCTTACTTTCTTTTATCCTTTTGTCAGTAGAGTGCTCAGCTTGAGGAAGGGAAAATGGTGCTTACAGAGCATTTCATGTCCTCTTGAAACGGTGCAGCTGCAGAGCTGAGTGCTGTGTATTGGGAGCTTTGAAAAGGGAAAGGAGAATAGTGTCTCCAGCGGTCTGAGGTGTGAGCCGGATGTCTGTGACCTGTTTCTGCTGGCTCACTGTATGGGGTTACATCACCCTGCACGTGCTATGGGAATAGTATAATTCTGTGCAGAAAGTTTGCTTCCATGAAAAAATAACTAATGAGGAAACAAAGTAGATACTGGAGTTTCTGAAAGTGATTTGTGTCTTATTTTGCATTTCAGAACACTGATCCTAAGTCATCTGTAAAAGGCGTAAGTGGTCAGCTTGGAGAGGGGCCTAGTGATGGACTGCAGCTGTCCAGTAGCCTTCAGTTTCTTGAAGATGAACTTGTGTCTTCTCCTTTACCTGATCTTACTGAGGATCAGCCTTTTGATATTCTTCAGAAGTCCTTGCAGGAGGCCAATATTACTGAACAGACCTTGGCGGAAGAGGCATATTTGGATGCCAGTGTAGGTTCTAGCCAACAGTTTGCACAAGCTCAGCTTCATCCTTCTTCATCAGCATCCTTTACTCAGGCTTCTAATGTTTCTAATTACTCAGGTCAGACGTTGCAACCTATAGGAGTTACTCAAGTGGTACAGCAACCTGTTGGAACATCATTTGCAAGCAATACAGTCGGTGTGCAACATGGCTTTATGCAACATGTTGGAATTAGTGTTCCTGGCCAGCATTTGTCTAATAGCAGCCAGATTAGTGGTTCTGGGCAGATACAGCTGATTGGTTCATTTAGTAATCAACCTTCCATGATGACCATCAATAACCTCGATGGATCTCAGATAATACTGAAAGGCAATGGTCAGCAAACACCTGCAAACATGAGCAGTGGCCTCTTGGTTCATAGACAAACTCCAAATGGGAACTCGCTGTTCAGTAACTCAAATTCAAGTCCAGTAGCACAACCCGTAACTGTTCCATTTAACAGCACAAATTTTCAGACTTCGTTGCCTGTCCATAATATCATCATTCAAAGGGGTTTGGCACCAAACTCTAACAAAGTTCCTATTAATATCCAACCAAAGCCTATTCAGATGGGTCAGCAGACTGCTTACAATGTGAATAACTTGGGAATACAGCAACATCATGTACAGCAAGGGATTCCATTTGCTTCTGCAAACTCACCTCAGAGTTCAGTAGTTGGTCCTCATATGTCTGTTAATATTGTTAATCAACAACAAAATACAAGAAAATCAGTTACACCTCAGACAGTTAGCAATGCCGGAGGTAGTATTGTTATCCATTCTCCTATGGGACAGCCTCATGCACCTCAAAACCAGTTTCTCATACCTACAAGTTTGTCTGTTAATTCTAATTCAGTTCATCATGTCCAGACCATAAATGGACAACTTCTTCAGCCTCAGCCTTCCCAGCTGGTTCCTGGCCAAGTGTCTGCTGAGCATGTAATGCTCAACAGGAACTCTACAAACATGCTAAGAGCCAACCAGTCGTATTCAGGACAGATGCTGAATAATCAGAACGCAGCTGTTCAGCTTGTTTCTGGCCAGACATTCACAGCTCCTGGAAACCAAGTTATTGTAAATCATGGAACTTCCCAAATTGTTGGTGGACAGGTGCCACTGCAGCAGGCGTCGCCAACGGTGTTGCATTTGTCACCCAGCCAAGCGAATGCTTCTCAAGGCAGATCAAGTTTTACTAGCATGTCACCCGGGCAGTCCACAGTCTCCAATATGTCAGCTTCTAATCGATTTGCTGCTGCGAGTTCTTCTGGCTCGGTACACCCCAGCCTGGGAGCATCGGTTCAGTCTGTAGCGTCGGGAGGGAGCTTCACAGGAGATCAGCTGGTCCAGAACAGAGCTCAAGTTGCCGTCAGTGCATCCCATCGTCTTCCAGCATCCTCCTCCAAGTCTGTCAGCACCTTTAGTCACACGTCTGTTGGAGTAACACAACAACAGTTTGCCTTTGGTCAGGTATGAAAGCTGCTTGAGAGTGTAGCCAAAGAATGGCTTCTAAGCTGTGCTTAAACCTGGCTGATACATGGAATGTTAATTTTGCCTGTTTGTGTTGTTACAAATACTGTGGAACTGCTGAAAATTACTGTAACCCAGAGTCATCATTTCACTTGATATCCTCTAAATCTGTCACTGAGTGAAAAACTCAGTCACTTTGATTAACTCCAAAGATCTTGGTGATCTATAGTATTATTTTCAGAAGTGCTTAGCATTGATCTACTTCTGCTCCTGTTTAAAGGAATGGGCATTGTAAGGTTATGCAGTTGCGAGCTCTCCTGTAAACCTTACCCTAAGCTAGATGTAAAGGCTCAGGTACATTCTTAGCATTTAAAAGTCTTTTGACCTCCCTAATACCTATGCATTTTCAAGGTTTGACTTACTGTAATTAGAGATGAAAAGGTTTCTTGGGCTTCCTTTTGTTATTTACCATATTGGTGCTTTTGTTATGTGTGTCTGGAGCAGTTAAAAGCTTTCAAATTTGATGCAAAGACAAGAAATGTTTCTTAGAATCCTTAGAAAGAAATACCTTTTAAAGCAGTTTGTAAAAGCATAACATTTAAGAAAACTCTCTTAAGAAGTCAAGCTAGTAGTAGTTAAATCTGAATTTACTTTTAAGGTGAGATGTAGTCTTTTTTGTCCAGTACAAAGACTTGCAATATATATTCTACTCAAATTTTTCTGTTTTCATAAGTGAACTTACAAACAGTCAAAAGTTAAAAAAAAATTCGTAATGTTCCAGAGTGAACTGCCAGTTTTAAATCAGTGACTTTTCACACAATTGGCAACAAGCTATTCCATTTCTGTCCTTTTTAAATTTTTTTTCCTTTTTGTCATTTTAAAATACTGGTAACTCTCTCAGAGTGCATTTGTACTAATTAGAGCCTTCTCTTTCTTCTTTTATTTCTTAGATCTTCTTCTTTTTCCAGAAGTCTGATGGATTTTTTTTTTTAACAAAACCCAAAATCTGCAGTGAAATAATGTCTTAGAAAATAATGTGTATTTAAAAAAAGTTAGTACAAATACGCTGTAGAGACACATTTGTAGTCTTTGCCAAGATTCCTGGTGCAGGTTGTAACATTTTGTTTGCAGATTAGTAATTTGAGGCCTGACTTTCCCTTCATGTGTCTACATCTTCCTATTTGCAGGTTATGTGCTGGGTCAGTGAGGTTCAGCAGTTATAAAAGCATAGTATTTCTTACTGCTGTAAAAGATTATTTTATTTTTGTGCTGAACTGTCAGAGCTGTAAATGGGAACAAATGCCAGTATTAGCCAGAATCTTTTTCGTTTGTTTGTACTTGAATTTTAAACATTGTACTTCATATTATACCATGTATCATTTAGTTGCTAAGCAGTGGACGGCTTGTTCCACTGTGGTTTTTTTTTTGTTGTGAAAGCAACTTCATCCTCTTGCAGTTTTGGAACTCTGAGAAGCTGAGCTTTCTGAGGGCCAGTTGTAGTGGTAAATCAGGGGTCTTAGAGAATGCAACCAGTATATATTTGTGCTGTTAATTTCTGTTTCTCCCTGATTTACTCTATAAAATTCTCGAACTTGGAGAAATTGAGATGTGTGAAATTTCACCACTGGTGAGTTTGAAGTTAAAGAAGTATACATAGAGATGAATTTTAGGTGCCTTTTCCTTGAGTTTCTTAAACCTTTCAGTAAATATTTCACTGTGATTTTTTAGAAGTTTGTTTTTTATTTTATGTATGTGGTACAGAAAAAGGCTGTGAACCAGACATCACCAGTTTCTGCATCGAAGACACAGGATAATTTGAGACAACCTCAGCTAACAAGTCTTCTGAGCAACACACTATCAGGTCAACTAAGGTCTTTTTAACATAATTTTCTTAATTTTTCTCCTGCAACAGAGATTACTTCAGTGTGTCAGACTTACATTGATGGCTCATGCTCATAGGGTTGTAAAGGTTGTTGGAATTTTATTTTTAGAAGAATTCAAGCTACCTTTTTTTCAGTATTTGAATGTGTGCTTTGATATTTTCCAACGATGGCACTTCATTTCCTAGAGTGTAAAGTTGAATCTTCACAATTAGTGATTATTTCTCCCCTCTATAAAATTCCAAAATTGTACCTTTTTGCACAGTATGCTAGGTGTCTTTGGGAAAAAAAAAACCTAATAAATTCTTACTTGTTTTGGTTGTAATGTAGCATGACTGATAACATGTTGTTTGAATTATGGAGCAAGGCAATTGGAGGAAGTTTGCTTATCTAAAAAATCTAGGGGAAAAAATATGCTTGCTGTCTAAATACTTCCAGGAGCTCTAGAAAAATTTAGTTGATATGCTTTAGGGAGGGTTAGTATTGAAAAGCTTGATAAAATTTACTGTATGATTTTAGGTAGATTGTTGGGACACTAAACTTACAATACTTGAATTTCTTCTTATGTTGCAGTACTATGGTAGGATGTGCTTTATAGCTGAGGATTTTTGTGGTTTGCAGGACAAAATATCTGTCCTGTTTCATTTTTATGAGCTGGTTTCTCCACAGGATAGTTGCACTAATGCTTTTAAGCAATAAGATGTATCTTTCCTAAAAACTCAAGTAAAATTATCAAGATAGGTACACAAAATTACTCTCTTCTTGCTTAGAGTGACAAAAGTCTTTTTAACATTTTTTATAGGACAGGACTCTGGAGGAAAAATCATACAACAATCTGTAGGAACAGCACAGCCACAAGAAAAAGTTATAGGATCATCATCAGTTCAGCAGAGTATGCAGGTAGAGAATACTCTTATTTATATGTTTGCCTGTCTGTCCTGGTTTTGGCTGGGATAGAGTTAATTTTCTTCTTAGTAGGTGGTACAGTGCTGTGTTTTGGATTTGGGATAAGAATAATGTTGATAATGCACTGGTGTTTTAGTTATCGGGCAGTGCTTACTCTGCTGGTCAAGGCCTCTCCAGTGCCCCATGCTGGGCCAGTGACGGGGTACACAAGAAGCTGTGAGGGTGCAGAGCCAGGACAGCTGGCCCAAACTGGCCAAAGGAATATTCCATACTATGGAACATCATGTTCTGTATATAAATGGGGGAATTGGTCATGAGCCGCTGATCACTGCTCGGGAATGGGGTGGGCATAGGTCAGAGGGTGCTGAGCAGTTGCATTGTGCATCGCTTGTTTCTCTTGGGTTTAATTCCCCCTTTTTCTCTTTTTCATTACAACTTTGTAATAACTATCTTTACTGTATTGTTTTATTTTGTTTCAATTTTTAAACTATTCTTTTCAACCCACAAGGTTTACTTTTTTCCTAATTCTCCTCCCCACTGGGGTGGGGGGAGGGAGGGACCAAACAAGGAATCCCTGTAGGTTTTTTGTAGAGTATGTGAACTCCCTCAAACTTGACAAATTCTGCCTTGACTTAATAAATGTTGATTATTTTGCAAATTGATACACTCAATACTGCTTTGAGATTTAATTGAATAAGCAGAGTCTGACTGTACTGTTCCCTGAAGATAATTTTGTATGACATAGCAATTCTTCATTGAGTTGGCCATGATTTAGACCTACTCCTATAATTATTTCTAGCTGTTCTCTAGCTGATTGGGAGAGAGTGGTTTGTGAGAAGCAGCAGGAAAATTCCACCTGGGCTTTGTCTGTTTTTGTTCTTTTATATAGTCTTCTTTTTTTACCATCAGAAGGTCTCCTATATATCACAAGTATATACAAAAACACTGTCCAGGATGAGTTTTTTTAGAGAGGATCTGACTCAGAATTTTTGTTTGTAAGTGTATTTGTCAATGTAGTAGGACAAGAATGTTTTTCCATGTCTTATTGATGTACAAGTAGAGCAGAAGGTAGAGTAGTGCTCAGTTAGGAGTTCAGCCTGGTTGTGTAATAGTTGGCCAGATGTTCATTCGTCTTGGCAATGGGTACTTTTTATGCTCTGAAGTTGGAGGCTTTTTGAGGCAAGTACTACTAGTGTGTGCCTGCCATGAGTCTTTACCCCTCAGAGAGCCTCAGATCTTAGGACAGTGTTCCCAGGAAAAATCTTTGCTTCATAAATGTCTAAGCAAAGGAGAAAATGAGTTAGATCTTTACCTGATGGGCATATCTGTAGCACTGACACTGAAATAGAATTCCTACAATGACCTTTACCACCTCCCCAGCCACTGTGGCCTTTGAGAATTTTAAGTGCACAGCCTTAGCCTGTTTTCCTCACAGATACTCTAAACCATCAGTATCAGGCAAGATGACATCTGAGAAAGGCAGAGACAGTTTGCAAGAGCAGATTTATTTGGAGAAGTTTTTTGTTGTACCTTTCCTTCTTTGCATTGCTAAATTTGATCATCTCTTTCCTAGTGAAATGTGTATAATGCACAACAGTGGAATTTGCCTACAAACAGCATTTCAGACCTTTGGTTTATGTCACTTCCCTGTTTGGTTGATACAGTGCTCTGTGAAAATAGGAGGTAGTTGAAAGTATTTGTACTTAGGTGGTGGTTATGGTTAGTGTTGGTGATATACCTAATCAACAGAAACAAATACTGAAATTTAGGCTTTGCAAATGAGGGAATATATTGTAATTTGTCTTTTATTTTGAACTTAGGTGGATGGTCATTTAGTCGGACAGAAAAGGCCTGCTGCTAAACAGTTAACTAAAGGAGCTTTGTAAGTCATTCTTCCTTTATAATTTTGTTGCAGAAACCTTAATTTTTTAGTTTTGTCAATGTAAAAACTCTGTGCAGTATGTGTTAATTATATATCATTAATTTTTGTTGTAGTATTCTACAGCAGTTACAGAAGGATCAGGTACATGCTGTGACACCAGATAAAAGTCGGTTCAGATCATTAAATGATGCAGTTCAGAGACTCCTTTCATACCATGTGTGCCAGGGATCACTACCAACAGAAGAAGATTTAAGAAAAGGTAATTTTCTTTTTAAAAATTTGCAGTAAGTTTGTAATCAGTGTATTGAGAGACTTAATGTAATTTAGAGCAATAAGAAAAGGAACATTTTAAAATTTGTGCAGGTTATTGAAGAACAGTGTTGGAAAATGTTCTTTGTCTTTCTAGTGGACAGTGAATTTGAATCAGTAGCTACACAGCTTCTGAAGAGGACGCAGGCTATGCTGAACAAATACAGATGTTTGCTTATAGAAGACGCAATGGTAAGGTGTATAACCCAGGTACACTTTGTTTATGGGATGGGATTCAGTTTGTTAAAAAAATACCTACAGAACAGGCACACGAACTTCTGCTCTCTTCTGCGTTGCTCTTACACTGATCAGGCCGTGATGGCCAGGAAGGTGATTTCTGTGGCTGATGGAACCTGAAATAGAGTTGATAATGTCCATTCAGAGGCCTCCAGCCCTATTATAATTGGAGCCAAATCATATTACAATTTAGGAAATCATTGTCCTTAAAAGCTAGGTGGAACTTCATATTTTCATCAGAAGTGCTTCTGATTTAAGTGCTTTCACAGTCCCAGATATGAGATAAAATAAAACTGGCAAAGTTACTTTAAGAATGTATTTTACAAGGATTAGGAAATGCGATTGTTACTTCAGACATGCTAGTTTTCAAGCCTGGAAAAGTTTCAGATTTGAATATAATAGACATTTAGGTATTTAGAGAAAGGAATACGTAATATAAGTGTTAGAATTAATATGGTTTTTAAAACTAGAAGTCCCATTGTAAAAGATCTTAGCCATTAAATATTTGCAAGTATTTGCAGATACAAGAGAGGATGGAGGTTGTCATTTGTTCTTTTAGCATCTGGTATGTTGTATGGCAAATCCCATTTAGTAATTTTGAAGGGTTTTTTATTTCACATAGCATTCGGGTTTGAAACTAGTTGTTTATGTTATGGCTTAGTGCAGTGAACATTTTCTGTGATGGATGGATCCAGCTGGCTCAAAGGCATTGTCAGCAAAATGCAGCTTTACACCAGCTGGTTACAAGGATAGGAGAGAAGTACAGGGAAGATGATGGGGTGGTCTCTTTTCAAGATTCTTGCTGATTGTCTCTCTAAAAGGGAAAGATATGATGTAAAAAAATTGTGGTATACAGAAGTAAGAGTACTCAGTCCTGAAAAAGTACAATTAATACATTTGGAATAGCCATTCCCTGTTTTAAAATCTTTCCCAAGTAGAATTTACGGTACAATGTGAATAATATTTCATGATTGAGTTTCAGTAATGATTGGGTCAGAGTCAAGACTGTTGAATTGTGGATGTTCTTCACAAATATGTAAGAAAAGAAATGTCTTTTTCTCTGAAGAGTAACTAAGCTATAAATGTTTTGATTTGCTACCAGCATATGAGTCACTACAGAGATTGATGGTTTTTCCTTTTCCTCTAGCGGATAAATCCCTCTGCAGAAATGGTTATGATTGATAGGATGTTTAACCAGGAGGAAAGAGCATCACTGACCCGGGATAAGCGTCTTGCACTTGTGGATCCTGGTAAGTAATGCTTAAGTTCTAAATTAAGTGTGGAGTGTTTAAAAATAGTTGTGGCCACAGTGAGGCACTGATTGCTATGGATTCCAGTGATTGAAATACTGAATAAGCATTTGCAACATAACTTTTTATAACTCCAGAATTCAACAATCCAGAGACACTGTAGGGTTGAAGCAGTTAATTGTGGGGAAAAAGAATATTTTACTTGTTTGGCAGAGAAATGTTTGAGTTTCTTTTGACAACAGTCTTGACTCCTGCAGTGCCTCCATTCTAGCAGGGAAGAGTCTTCCTTGCTTGCAGCCAGGAAGAACACCACTGTTGGAAGCATGAATACTCTTGTTCATCTTAATGAAGTGTTGCTCTTGGAGTGTCATGGCCATTTAAATGGCAGCATTTTTAACCGGAATGTTGTTGAACATAGCACCTGGAAACATTATTTGTGTAAGATTACAGCTGCTGTTTGTTTAAAGGTTCTGCATGATCTGCATATTTTAAAAGATATTCACATGTTGTGTTGTAGAAAGTATTAGTCTTCAGAGACCATATTTGCATATTTAGGATGTTGGGAAGAGCCCTTGATCTGGCCTCACAATGCGCATACGTGCGTAGTGTGCTGATTGATTTAGTGATAATCTCCGGCACTGTACACAGCAGAACACTTAAACACGTGAACATCTCTTAAAGAGCCAGATCTGTAAGCTGTGGATGTTACTTGAATTACAGTACTCAGAAACTGTCTTGGAGTGTCAGTTATTTGATTATGTAGGTAATTTTAGTAAAATGTTGCTACTTAATTTTCAGATGGTTATCAGGCCGATTTTTGTTGTTCTGCCAAACAATTTGAGAAAACAGCTGAAGAAGCACAGTCCAGCAAAAGTGACCATCAGTCTAGCAAAACATTACCCTCTCGAAGTCAGACTACCAAAACCCAAGCCAGAGACCGACCAAAATCCAGCTCAGCAGAGTCCGCAAATCACAGTAAACTTCCTCTAGTGCCTAACAACATTCTGACACCACAAGAAGGAAAAGCTTCTACTAAAAAATCCGAGAGCCTCACTAAAGCTTTAAAGTTTGAAAAAGCTAATTGTTCTTCTGAGAGCCAATATGTGGCCCTTTCTGAAGAAAGGATGACTGGGAAAGATCTTGCCAAGTCCACCGAGAATTCTTCGAGTTCTGAAGACTTGTCAAAAATTGTGTCAAGAGGCAGTCATGGAACACACAATAAAATATCAAGGAACACAATTCAATCTTTCTCAAAGGTAACGTGTAATAATTCACTTCAAGACAAAACTCTGAGGAGCTCTCCAAAGAATGAGGTTTTGCATCCTGATAACAGGAAAGGCTCTGGTGAACCCCAGCAAGACTTACTGCTCAGTAAGAGTTTGGAAACTACATTTAAAAACATCTTGGAACTTAAAAAAGCTGGGAGGCAGCCACAAAATGAGGCGGCAAGTAGTGGCTCAGTTGAATTAGAGTTTCCTAATTTTTCACCTATCGCTTCACAAGAGAACTGCCTGGAAAAATTTATTCCAGACCACAGTGAAAGTGTTGTAGAAACTGACTCTATTTTAGAAGCGGCTGTAAATAGTATCTTAGAGTGTTAATAGTTACAGTACCATGGACAAGTTATGTTTCTCTTAGCAGAAGCAAATGTGAATGACACCACAAGTACAGCCTGACATGCATTTAAGGTTAACCTTTCTAAACTAGATTCTGTTCTGTGTTTGAGAGCAATACTCATTGTGGTTACAGTGAGATATCCAAGTAAAGTTAATCCTTGTTAGAATGCAGTCTGTTAGGGCCTTACTGTTTCAAGTATTATGGTAGTGCTTTTGAAAATTGAGCAGTACTGCAACATAGCAGGGTTGCAGGTTGTTAGGCCCTATATAATACGGTAATATACTGACAATCACAGTCATTTGAAAGGATATATTTATTAAGAAAATGTTTTTAAGGAGTGATGGAAGCAACAAATCTACCCTACCCTTCTCTTCCACAAATCATCAAATTTTTAGTTTTTCTGGAAAACCCACTGTACCTCTATTCAGAAGTGGTTATTTGCTTTGTTAATGAATCTGTGTTCTAGGATTCTTAAGTTGGAAGGAAATCATCAGTGTGTTTACAAGGCTTCATAATTTAAACTTTTAAGTGCTTTTCTATTGCTTTCTGAGCAGAAACTAGTACTTGATAATATATTTGTAGTGGGTAACTTTAGTCTGTGGGATGATATATGATCTTAGTCACAGTGGCATGTTATGAAGTAATAAATGCTTGACTAAGGAAGGTAGAAAGGAAGCCAGTAAATAGCAAAGTGTACAGGATGAGGCCATGATAGAGCCATGAATTTATATATATAATACATATATATGTTATCTCTTGAGGAAAAGATTTTGCATTTTATAATTGGATGTAGTCAGCCTTGAGTCTTTCTGAAGTGGTATAAATGTTTTTTTTAATTTGTTGTTTGTTTGTTTTTTTTTTTAGACCAAGTGTCAAAAGCACTTTTATTTGAAAATTGTATTTGTAGCTTATATTTTAAGAGGATATTAGCCTTACTCTGATTAAATTTAAAGGCCAGTGTTTATTTTTAATTTTTTTGCTTTTTGCTGTCAGAGAATGTTAAATCATCCACCGTAGCAGTCATGATTATCAAGATATGTACAGACCAAAGTTGATCAGCAATCCCATTGTTTAAACATATCAAAAAATGTGTAATTATTAATTCATATTGTAAAGCCAAGTGAAACCATTGCATGGTTTGTATTTGGCTTGCTGTCATGTTGTTAAGATAGAATCTTATTATTTTATTTATTTATTTTAATCTATGACTTTTTTTGTTTTTCTGCCCATGCTGCTTTGTTCTCGTTTACTTTGGTCATGAGTGCTTTCATGCACATAAGCGCGCTGGCGTTGGTCATGTGTGCGTAGTACATATGCCTGCTCAGGAGAATACAGCTTTTGTGGTTCCTAAGGTATGCTCATGTTCTCCCCTAGAACTTCTCCAGTTCTCAGAACCATTACCAGCCATTTTCCAGCCTTGCTGATTATGATTTTTCATGATATAGAGGCTCATTGTGACAAGCTATGGTTGTCAGTCAGATTGCCAGGAGAGAAACCAAAAGGTTTTGCTGTTGTGTGATTCAGTCCAGCTGAATGGCACAGAAGGAAGCAGAATTAGATCCTTGGGATAGTAGAACATTACAGCGCTGCTCAGTATTGAGCTACAGTCCACTGTCTGACCACTAAAGGAAACCAAATCTAGAAAGCAATGAGAGCAAGATGAACTTCCCTAAAATTCATCTCCCCTTCAGCGTGAATGGAAGTACTGGTTTTGTATGTTACTAATTGCCATTTAAAAAAATTGTGCCAATTTTAAAGTATATGTTTGTAAAAACCCAACATTCCCAAGTGTTGTATAAAATATTAGTAAGTATTGCCAGTTTTAAATTTTTAGTTGGGTGTCCTCAGAATAGACTCTCAGGCAGTTACTTGTTTTCTTATTTGGCAAAACTGACAAGATAGTCTTCACCTATTGCCTTTTTACATTTAATAATATTGTCATGGCTGTGTATCCTGATGCATATTTTATTTTATCATTTTGGAAATTTAACCATTCAGAACTATTTAGGAAGGAGAGCAGTAAGTTACACAGCTGTATGTTAACTAGTTAAATTTTTCTTGTATTGAGAAGAAAAAGTGAAGTTGCACTTTCATCAATCCCCTTGCTTTTTGTACCACCTTGAAATGGGTATGGGGTTTCCAGCCTCTCTACAACAAATACGTAACTGATGTATCAGGCTTTGTCTTCTGTTGGGTCTCATTTGGGGACGGTGGACAATGGCATATGAAAAATGATAAATTACAAGAAGTAATTGTGGTTGATTGGGTCAGATGCATTTTCCTGAACTGCTGATGAGAGGAACCCATTGAACAATCCCAGTAAGAGTGGTCTTAGATTGTTAACGTTCTGTTGTTCACTCCTTTGAATTCAATTCTAAAGGAATTCTGGTACGTCGTGAAGCAGTAAATGAAAGAATTGTATTTTTGTGGTGCTTAAAAAGTTTAGTAATCATATGGGCTCAAGTCCAGCAAAGTATTGTGAATGCGCATGACTTTAAACATGTTTTCATTATTTTGCTGGATCAGCATTGTGATTTCAATGTTATTTAATACTGCCTAATATTAAAACAAATTTTAAACTGGCAATTAAGAAAACTATGTTCATTTTGAAGATTTTAGTATAATTTATCTGTTAGAGTAGGGAGGCCTTACAGACTGACTTCACTTAAAGAGGATGTGTCACTTATTGTCAGTGTGGTATGGACTTTATTTGCTTAAATACCTTCATTTGTAAAGTATGTCTCACTTGAAATTGCTTTGTATACATTTTGTAAAAATATTTATAAAATGTTTTGTAAAAAAAAAAGTATAACAAATTGCAGTTTATTTTGTTATGTTGGATAAATACTGTTAAAAGACACAAGTCAGTAAATATATTGTTAATCCATGGATAGGAAATGTTTAGTTGGAGATTACAAATTGAAACAACCATTGCAATACAGCCAAAGATTTGGGAAAAAATGTCTATCTGTGATTGTCTTGATTTAACCAAGCTGAATATTTACATTTCCAAAAGAGGGTTGGACTCAGTTTTAAGTAATAGGACTACAAAATATTCTTACTCCTTTGCTTTTCATGGTGCAGCTCTGTTATGATATACTTGGTAGGCCAACTTCCCATACTCTTTATGCATCTTTCTGAACATACACTATTAAGATTTGGTTCATGTGGCTTTATAACTACATACAATAGTGTTAATCTCCAAATTACAAGAGAGCCAATGGTCCTGCCTGGTTGGTATTAGAAGTCTTACCACAACGAGGTTTTTGAGACTTGCTTTCCTTCTCCTGGTGTATTTTCACAAGGCAGAGGAATCATCTTCCTGATACCTCCAGGAGAGGGAAGATAAGAGAGGGCTTTTGTCAGTCAAGTGGCCCCTGCCATCCACACTGCAGGTTTGACTCATGTCATGCATGTGGTTATAGATACCTGTGTTTGGGTATTTCCTGTTCCTTCCTTCTGGCTGTGAGAAGATAACTACAATTGCAAGTGGTACAACCAATCTTCCTACTTTTATTAGAGGGGTGGTGAACCTTTTCTTACTTTGATTGAATTTTTCAGAAAGTGTGCTGAGAGTCTGATCTAGTAAAGCTTTTATGTCTGGAACTTCCTCTCTTTAGTTTTGGAGGCTATGGAAATGGAGCATCGGTGACAGGCACTGCTTCTTGACTTGGACTAGGGCCTGCACTGTTGAAAGGTAGAAATCTTCATGGTTAGTATTTGTTCTTTGGTCGATGAGACAAAATAAACTTGCCTTTTGAGTGCTTCAGTAACAAAATTAGTAAAATCAGTTATATATTATTTTAGTCTCTGTTTGGGTTAGGACGGCTAAGCATCTTGGGTATCTTCTTCCTTTTTGTCATGTCCCTGTAGAATCACCAGGCAAACCTTTTGCATTGCTAAGCATTTTATGTACAGTTTACTATGCAGCTGTCTTCACCTGAGAATATCTTTACGATAAAGGAACATGGTGTAATTTTTTTATTGCCTTTCAATAGCATTTTTTATACTGGGGCTCGTTATGTCTAGTCCAACTTACGGGGCAGAATTTCTGAAGATTTTGTGTGTTAATGCAAAGCTTATTTAAGAAAGTAAAAACACCATTCATTTTGAGGATATGAATGAAGAGAAATAAAAAGCCAGAATAGGCTTGGCACAAGGAAAGGTAAGTAAATAATTTTAAAACTTAGAGGAATTCCTCTCTTCTTCAGAAAGTGTTTATTTTTAATAAGCCTTTGAATTTTTCCTTTAAAATAATACACACGTTTCCTTGGAGTTTTCACAACAATGTGTTTGTCAGACAGCTTCAGGAAATGGGAGGCATTGTCTTTGCAACTGGGGGTCAGCTCTCACTTTGGTTAAAGAAAGTCACTGCAGGAAAGAAGCAAGTTCTCGTGGAGATCTGATCATAGCAGCTCTGGTGCACAGATGCAGTGCACGTACAGATTTCGGATTGCAGTGATGGTGGGTATACTGCGTTACTCGTCTGTGATTTATGAATTGGCATTTTTGAGTGCTGCTGATCTTGCAAATGGTCATTGTATTGGAAATGGAAAAAAAAGTGTGCATAATAATGAGTTACAATAGGTAAACACCAAGTAAACTTGAGGGAGCTTCCTGTACTGGGGAAGAAAATCATCAAAGGACACAAAGTGTCCAGCTGAACCAATATTTTTGGTGTAAGAACAAAAACCTTTAAAGTTGCCCTGCTGTGTGCTGAGGATAAACCCCATTTTTTTTTCCTAGAGTTTGTGTCCTATTTTGTGGGGAAAAGGTATTTTATAAACAGAGGAACTAGCTGCAGCAGGATTGAAGGCTCTTCTGTATCTTGTTTATTTATACATACATACACACACACACACACACACAGAGACACACACATATTTATATAGATATGCAAGGTGGGGATTGACCTCCCAGGCAGCTAGTGACAGGACCAAAAGACAGACTCAAGCTGTGCCAGGGGAGGTTCAGGCTGGCTGTGGGAGGAATTTCTTCACTGCAAGGGTTGTTCATCACTGGAATGGGCTACCCAGGGGGCAGAGTTGCCATCACTGGAAATCTGCATTAACTTCTCTAACAGTGTGGCATTGCTGGGTGTATCTGGGGCTGACAAATGGCCAACAGGATAAAAATGTGTGGAATTAATGTTATTGAGGTTGAACAATTTCACCTTGCTTTCTTGGTAAAATTAATCAGGGATTTTGAAGGCCTCTGTTAGCAAGGGCAAATGGCAGAGTGCTGTGTCTGTAGAATGCTGGATACAGACTGCTCAGGAACAGGGACTTGGAAAGCTTTGTGCACAGAGAAGGAAATTCAGATGAGGTTGATGGAGACAAGGCTCCAGGGTTTGGAAGAGATGAACAGGAAGGTGAATAGGTGTGTGTGGGATGGATTTTTTGGGACGTTTGAGACTTAAATGACTTGATTTTAAAAACACAGGATGTATTGTTGACACAGGAAGTTGTACAGTATTGTATCTGTGTATTAGATAACATAATTAACATACTTAATATTAAACTTACTGCTCTTTTTTCCCTTTGCACCTGGGTGAAAAATGAGTTTAGTGACTATTTTACTGAGATGGGGATTTGTATGTCTTAACAGCTGTGAGGATGGGCTCACACACAGTTTGAAAGCTGTTTGTGAAAGGACATACCTAATATGCACATTAATTTGAGCAAGAACATTACTAAAACCTGTGAGTCAGTTCTGAAGTTATGTGGAATGGGGGAGGTATTTCCGTGCTACTGAATGAGTGTCATTGATGACATGAGTATTTACTAAGAGGTAAGGAAGGTATGGAATCTATTTGCTGCTATACTGGGTTTTTTTCTGAGGTTAAATTTTCTCCACTGACTTGAATAATTTTGAGTTTTTAGTGAAAACAATATACAACCTGAAGATATCTGTAGTAATTAGAATTCCCTTTATGAAAATGCATTATGGTATTCTTAAGAAGGGCAGTTTTGATTCTGTGACAACCAGTCTGAGAATCCAAACTTACTTCCTGGGGAGCTGAGGACTGCTTTTTTTAAAGTGGAATATTAGCACATTTGATTTTGTTAAAGCAAAAAAGGAGATACCACCCCACTCTGATTTTGTTTTGTTTTATCCTTTGGCAATCAAGTTTGAAGCTCCTAAGTAATAAGGCATTCTTGAGTACTTCTAGTCCTAAGTCACTTTGACCTATTTCTTTAGCTGTGTTCTGTCAGAGGCTGTGTGATTTGTTTCAGAGCCATTGTTATCAAGCAGGATCCTACCAAAAAATCTTCATATTTTACCTGTGCCCTCATTTTACAGAAGTTTTCCACAACTTTTGGGGGAATTCATGTTTATCTCTTCAATTTGTAAACTCTCTAGCTAAGAGACCCCCTCTACTATTGGCATGCAGATGTGTTTAGCATCTACCCCAATCAGAGTGAAGGTATTTTCTTCCTTACCTGGCTGGTTTGGTAGAAATAAATACCCAGGTGAGATTGATGACAGAGAAAACAGAATTTATTTTTTTCCCCATCTGCCATGCTCTTTAAGACTTGAAGGTGTTAATAGCAATTTTATGGCTCTGATACCAGGGTCCAGGCATTGAAAGAATTTGAGACTGAAGACTGAAGTAAACCATGCCACGTATGGTGTGACTAGGAGCCTCAAAACCTTATCCTCAAATACAGACCTGTTTGTTTGTGCTGCAATCCAAAAGCAATATTTATCTTGAAATTCAGTTTTGTTGTGTGTATGGGGAGGAAGAGGAGAAGGAGCAGATGTAAATTGTTAAAGGTACAAAGAACAGGAAAAAAAGAGGGTTTTCACTTGCTTCTTCCTTCCCCTCATTTACTTAACAAGGTTGCAGGAGCTTTGACATTGGTGAGTTGACAATGTTCTGTAAGAGGTTTAGAAAAAGAGAAGCAGGGAGAAAAGCAGAATATGCAGCTCTATTTGTCCATTCCAGAGGTAGATCAGTAACATCAGGTTCTGTGCAAATAAACAGTAGGTTTCAATTGTCTGCTGCTAATTATCACCTAAATTTGATTTGCACACTCTTCAAAGGGACTCATATCTTTCCATTTAGTTATTTGTTTCAGTGCGATGAATCTTGAATTCAAACCAAACGTGGGCCAATTTCCTACTGGAAAAGAAAATGCAAGGAATGTATTTATCCACAGTCATATCAGTTTAATTTTAGTTTAATGTATGTGGTGATTCATGGCCTCGGTGGGGAGGTGAATTTGTGTCAGTCTGTGAATTGACTTTGCCTGTTTGGCAAGTTTGTAAAAGGGTTTGGTTAGTTGTAGAAGGTCTTAAATAATTTTGCCAAATGGGGTGGTTCTGATGCACTTTCAGTAATGAGAAGTTTTAACATTACAGAGATGTAACCAAATCTCATTGTGAAGACTTTTCCCCCCAGATATTATTTCCCTTACACAACATTGGGCCAGTTGGTCTTTGACACAGACCTTTTCTGTACTGCAGTAATTATCCTTTTAATCTTTATAGGCAGACTGTATTTATTCCTCCGTCTGTAGTGATGCAGCCAGCAGTCTCTGAGGGCGTTGAAACATCTCATGCCCTTCCTTCACCAAAAACACCTGCTAAAAACTATAGGCCTGGGGAGGAAATAAGGCAATTTATGAGTGATTGACTAAGATGTCAAGCAGTGCCCTGGAAATCCTGCAGTACTGTATCATGTGGACGTTGTCCCGGGAAACATGCTCTAGGTGACCCTGCTTGAGCAGGGACTTTAGACAAGGTGACCTTCAATGGTCGCTTCCATCCTTAATGACCCTGTGCCAATAATATTCAGTAATCATTGTGTAGCAAGGTTATTTAAGTGTGCAGTACTGGCTGCAATTTTGAATTGAACTTTATGGGGTCACACAGGTGATGGTGTGTATAGAAAAGTATATTCATTTCTGCTTTTTATGACCTAGAAAGAGAATATACTGTGAGAAATGTCTTAAAAGATTGTTACCAGTCAAATAGTTAGTATTTTAGAGAAAAAAAATTTGCAGGTGTGATAGCCTCTATGACTGTTTGTCCTGCTTAAGGGAGCATATTTTTAATTTTTATGTTCTCACAGATGAAGTGCTGATCTGTTAGCACTGCCCTGTGCACATGATCAGAGTGCACTGACTTTTTGGACCTGCAATTACCCTTGGCTATCAGACAGCTTTTTAATTACGTGACCTACTACTCTTCTTCCACAGACACTCACTCCATGCACAGGGCAGCACAGGTATCTTGTACTTTAGTCAGGTCTGTCGGAAGGCTTGTCTGAGTGCTGTGTAAAGTTAACCCAAGCCTAATGAGGCCAGAGCCCCAGATCTGAACAGCATCTCCATTTCCTAGTGGAGTCTATTCCCTAGTAAAATGCTTCGCATCAATTCCCATCTCCTTAGCCTCCTCCAAAAGCCAGATCTCCTCTGACTGCTGGGAAGAGAGTGCCCATCTCCCAGATTCCTGAGTCCTCTCAGTAGCACTCTTTGTGAAGCTAAAGCAACAACTGCCAGTAAAGTAGGAGTCATCTTTAGCGAGCTGTCTCGTGAATATTCACCAAACGCCAGCAGCTACTCATCCTCTTTGGGGGGAGTCTCCTACCTACTGTAGCTCGGAACTCCAGGCAGTTGTTCATAAAATGTTCACTGGATGAAGTGAATGCTCTTCATTTTAACATGTCTTGTCTCTTTTCACCATTAAAAATATTCTATGGCCATCGTCATCCACAATCTCTTTTACCTGATCTGTTACCCACTGTTGCAGTAGCTGCTAGCTCCCCCCTCTAGTCCTG
This sequence comes from Pomatostomus ruficeps, assembly GCA_013400735.1. Classification (NCBI taxonomy): domain Eukaryota; kingdom Metazoa; phylum Chordata; class Aves; order Passeriformes; family Timaliidae; genus Pomatostomus; species Pomatostomus ruficeps. Next base: position 90,821 of record VYZT01060159.1, on the reverse strand, counting down.
ATCTCTTCCTTCAGCTCATGGTGAAAGAAAGCATTGCTGGCAGCTGCTCTCTGAGCACAGATGGCAAATTTAGGCAGTCCTTGTTCAGACATTTGAGCCTCTGCTTTTTCTGTCTCTTGCAATCAGTCTTTGTGATAAAAACATTATGACTTATTTAGTGCCTCTGTGCTGTAATGGATCCAGCCGGGGGGCAATCTGCCGTGCAGCTGGCTAGGTACAGAAAAGCCACAGCAGGGAAAAGGGTAAATCCAGCTGGGAGCTGCTGCCTGTAAAGGTGGTAGTGAAAGTGCTGCTAGCCCTAGTAATAGGTAACAGCCATTTACAGGGGCAGGTAGTTTGGGTACACGTTCTTGCTAAAAATTGTGTTCCGGATTGTGCGCCCCTATTTCCTCTCCTGTGTATGGGAATATATAGACACTCACAAACCAGGGACATGCAGCACTGGCTGGGTGTGGATGTTAGAGCCTGCCCTGGCTGCGAGATGCCTGACTGCACTGAACCTAACTCAGGGCTCTGGCCTCCTTTGCCTGCAGCCAGGTGAGTGGGTTTAGTCTGAAATCACTGGTACCTCAGGATAAAGAGTTTTTAGGAGTGTGGGGTTTGTTTTGTTTTGTTGAGTTTTTTCCACTTTCTCTTTTTCCCAGGAGAAGGAAGAAGGAATTGAGGACAGGTATACACTAGAATCTGTGTGAAAGCTAAAATTTGCTCTGCAGAGAATTTTTATCCTACATTTTGACTACCTTTCAGAAAGAATAGAATGTATAGATTCTGTAGACAGACAGACACAATAGCACTGCAAGTGTGAATTTCTTCCAGCTATCTTAATGGAGTGTTGATTTTAAAACCTAATTTGACTCCTGCTTGCTATGCTATTAGGACACAGTGAATACTTCTGGTTAGTTCAGCAGTGTGGTACCATACTTTGCTGTGGGGTGGGTGTTAGTATGGATGCTTCAATCAAAACACCTTTGTAAGGTAAATAAGCAGTCAAAGAGCAAACAAAATTTGAGGCAATGAAAACAAGAATATGCCAGGAAAAGCTGGTAATATTGTAATTCCATTAAAATTTATTTTAATGAAGTGTTAATTTCTCTTATACAAAAAACCCCCAAACAACCCAACCAAAAAATAGCAAAAATAATTAAGATACAGGAAATTTGAAACCCACGGAAACATTTTTACAGGTATCATGTAAAGTAGAACCTGACAAACAGTGGCTGGTCAAGAGAAGGTGAATCTGATGCCATCATGTAAATTTGAAATACAGGAGAACAAAACAGATGATGAAGCAAAGCTAAGCATCAGTGAGGTAAAACCACTTTTATTAAGAATATAACTGTTCCAGAATAATAGCAGAGCTACTGTCTTGTGTACTAACAATAGTATTTACGGGTACAAAATTTTGAGCATAGTGAGATAAAAAAACCCACCCTGATTGAGGAGGTTCTCCCCACTTTCTAATGATAAAGCAGTTCATAAATGCTATAACTTCCCAGGTAGTTTAAGATCTGACCACTCCTTCTCAGTAGTGATTGCTAAGTTGCTTTTCTGAACTCTTGCTTGTTTAATGGCGTTCTGCATGAATAATAAAAAAGGAAGTTTTCAAGCACTTACAATAGATCAGAAGGAACAGGAAACTATTTCCAAAAATTCTGAAACACTCTGAGCCGGGGAAAGGATTTTTTCTTTTTGTTTAAATATTGTGTATTTTATCAGTTCTTGGTGGCTGTGGTTTGCAGATCATTCTCATGATTCTCCACGAGGTGGAGGAAGCAGCTTATGCTTTGTGCTGCGGTGTGGGACGGGGCTATGGGCGCTGCGCAGGGCTCCCGCTGCCCTCCTTTCCCACTCTCAGCCCCCACACCCTCCCACTCCATGGAGGAGGAGGATGCAGGGAAGGGCTCTGAAGCGTTTCTTGCAGGTTTGCTCCTTTTAGAAACGATAATGGGGATTTCAACTTTGATTCGTCAGAAGGTCTTTAAGGGCTGCACAGAATAACAGAATATGCTGAGTTGGAAGGGATACACACGGATCATCGAAATCCAACTCGTGGCCCTGCACAGGACATCCCCAGGAATCACACCGTGTGCCTGAGAGCGTTGTCCAAGCATGAAGGATGCTGATGTGATTGTGATGGGAGAAGCTGAGTGCCACAGCTGTGTGCTGCCTGTCCGTGGTCATGCAGCCAGGGGCTGGCGGGGCTGGCAGACAAACCTGGTTCTCCGAGGTTTGGTGTGCTGCAGTACGTTCAGTCCTACAGGGCTGTTTCACTATAAAACTGCTGCTCTTTATGGATAAAGTACAAGTAGGAAAAACAACAGCTGGTATCTGTAATTAAAAATGTTGTAGCTTATACTAGATTTCTGCTAAGGGCTCTGATTTGTGAACAGTGTTTCAGGTTTTCTGTTGACTGGTGGGATTTGGAAGGACTTACCTTGCACAGTTATCCCCAAACTTGTCTGTTGCAGAATCCTGTGTTTTCAGTCTTTGCAGCTCCTAAAAATCAAACTCCATTTAATTTGTAATTTCCTTTTCTTGTCTGAAACCCTCACCCAACTGATTTTTATTTTTGCCTGTGATGAAACATGTCAGCCCAAAGTAGAAAATATTAGTTTTAAAAATAGATTCAGTGGATTGCTGTTGGAAAAAAAAATCTGTCAATACTCCTATATGAATGACAGAACACTGCTTCTGTTTTAGCTGATCATCTTATGGCAGATCACTTGACTTACTTTTGAAGGCATTGAAGTGTGTTTGCAGCCATGCTAAGGTTGTTTTGGCATTTCACAAGGCTAATTCAATTGTATCAAGATAAAAAGTCACTAGAATGGGGTTTTATCAAGGTGATTTGCAGTAAGTGAAGACAAGAGCAGAACTGCAGACTGAGATAGTGAATTGCTTGGAAAGAAGGCTGGAAAGGGGTGTTGAGGGGCCATTTCATGCTCAGCATGTGATCCCCTGTGCCTATCCTGTTCTTGGCAGAAGTCTGTTGAAGATTGCTGTTGTGAGCTTGCACAAATTTTGCCTCCTTTTAGCCCAAGCATTTCCTACGAGCTGATTGTCTCTGTGTTCCCACAAGCATTGTGTTGCCATAAATGAAGAATCTGAGAGCTGCAGTGTGAGGTTAGAAAGAACTGAGATGTGAGATAGGTGTGGACTTCATAAATAGTGTTGTATGAGGGAAAATATCCATGAAGGTGTTTTTAAATATAGGAAGGAGTGTATTCTACCATGTCCCAAAGCTTTTATTTTCTGGGGGGAAGGGCAAATTATTGGTTGGTTTAAGCTGATGCTTGGTTTGTTTACATTTTTTTTCTCTTTACTGGTATTATTTGTGCCACTTCCTTAAAGGAAATAATTTTATTTTTTTTTCCCCAAAATACATGAGAGCTTCTTCCAGCATAGCTTCGCCACTTAGAGCCATAATTTCTTCTTGCTTCTGACTGATGCACCTGGGATAGTAACTCATCTAGCTCACAGCCAGAACTTTGAAATTTCTAGCAAATTTGGATATATGATCTGTACTTCAAGTGAGGTTTGGTCTCTCCTCCTTTACATATGTTGCCTTGTGACAAGCTAAATAATGTTAACATAAACTTTTCTGAAAAAGGTTTAGGGGAGTCAAGCTTTACCAGCTTCTGTGACAGCTAAAATAATGTGTTTTTTTACTGAAGACTCTCAACTGATTAGTGGCAATCTGTTAGTGTGGTAAAGCACTCAGATGACCAGGCCCCAATTCCTCTTGAGAGGCTTAAAATTCAGGTGACCATGTTATGATTAAGAGAACCTTAGCTTTAACAGAAAGCATTCTGCTTTGGTAGTATGGAAATGTAATGGTAATGTACTTTCTTTGGGTGGAGGGGTAAGTCTATGGGAACACCCTCCAAATTACTTGAAGAGAAACCACATTTATTCTGAAGTACATAAACTTAGCTAGAGTTAGCTGATCTCTGAAGCTGTGCTTAATAATGTGAGTTATCTGTCCCCAAAGAGGCAAACCTTATCTCTAGAGTCCTGAAAGCATATGTTGGCTTTGCTATTTTATTTTTGATACAGGACTCAGGTTGGGCAACACCTATATGGGAAATAGGTCACACTCAGCAGGGTGGGACAGCAGTCTCCTTAAAGCTTCAGTCTTTAGGTGAAGAGTTTTCTCTGAGTGATGAGGAGAGGGACTGCCTTAAATTCTCTAACAACACCAGGTTCAGAGCAAGACCCAGTGAGGAGCTGCAGAGAAAGCTCTGTGGCTTCCCAATAGGATCGGGCTGGAGCAAGGATCAGACCCAGGGGCTCTCTTTGGCAAGGGTTGGCCCCTTGCTGATCCATACTCAGGGCTGGAAACAAAAGTAAAGCCTGTCAGGAGTTACTCTTAGTACTTCTTGAAATGACCCGGCAGCCTCCAGCATGCACAGCAGCATGCACAGCCTGGGATACTGCTCTTGGTCCCTGGCTGGTGGACCTGCATAGCAGAGGGATTCTTTTCTCTGCCCACTCCTGGCCATCCCTCCATCCCTGTTGTCATGGAAGATTGCTATTAAAAAAAAAAAAAAAAGGTCATAAAATAAATCTATAAATCTATAGGAATCAAATTTTACTGTCATTGGTCTTAACTCCAGCAAACACAAGTGAGTGTGAAATGAACACTGTCTCTTCCTTTTGGAGTGAAGGCTTTAGTAGCTCAAACTGGGACCAGTCTCCTGATACAGGGAGATCTGTGTCTTAAAGCTTGCAATTGTTTTTCTTGAAGAATTCATTAATCTGATTGCTGTTTTCCTTTATCATAAAGATTCTATAATTTCTAGTATTTTAAAAATCTTTACCATCCCCTTCTATTTGCTGGTGGCTCAGGCTGACTGGAAAAAAACAATCTATAAAGCATGTGGTGAAGTGAAAAATACACTGAAATTTCACTTCAGTGCTCTGGCCAAATCTATCTTATGGGACTTGCTACTCGAGCCTGCTCTGTGCTGGAGAGACATTTTTCTTATCTTCACTTGTGCTGCAAAACTGTGCTTCCTCTTCTGCTGAGGCCAAGCACATCCTAAGAAAAAACTGCTTGGTTTGCCAAACATGCAGCTGATGACACATGTATTTATGCTCCCTGGCAAATCAAGTTAAACAAACAGGGACTAAGTTGGGCAGACGTTATAGGAGGTAATACTTCATTATAACTTGACTATGAGCTGTTTATTCTTCTTCCCAATTATGGCATACCTGTGCATCACTTTCCTGGGAGAGGAATATTCCGGGGAAAAACAAATTAGGGCGTACAAAGCCTTGAAAGCACAGTAACTGTACAAGAAGGGACAGTAGCTGGAGTGAAGGGTCTGAGCACATGTAAATTTGTCTCATTTTGTTCAAAGCATGGTTGTTTCTACCTCAGATATTAAACTGTTAAATTAATTCCTGAAAACTCAGTCACCCAGTTCACAGTGTGCCTGAATTCAAGCCGTGTTTCAGTAACATCAGGTTCTGTGCAAATAAACAGTAGGTTTCAATTGTCTGCTGCTAATTATCACCTAAATTTGATTTGCACACTCTTCAAAGGGACTCATATCTTTCCATTTAGTTATTTGTTTCAGTGCAATGAATCTTTAATTCAAACCAAATGCAGGTCAATTTCCAACTGGAAAAAAAATGCGAGGAATGTGTTTATCCGTGGTCATATCAGTGTCTCTCCTTAGTTTAATGTATGTGGTGATTCATGGCCTCGGTGGGGAGGTGAATTTGTGTCAATCTGTGAATTGGCTTTGCCTTTTTGGCAAGTTTGTAAAGTCAGTTGTAGAAGGTCTTAAATAATTGTTCCTAATGAAATGGTTCTGGTGGGATTCAGAATTAGGAGTGCAAGTCCTGAAGTTACATAGGCACAGAAAAATCTCGTTAGAGTTCAATTCCCATCCTACCTATAAAAAGCTATCTCTGTGAGGATGAAATGGAGAGATGGGATAATGGGATCTAGACTCTCTTCTACTGCTTTGAATCTCAACTTAAAAACCTGTGTGTTATATTTTACACAGGTTCCTTGATTGTTGCTGTGACCCTCTGGCATATGCTACACCATAAAGTTTCAGTCACAGAACTGAAGGAATTCTGGACATTTTTCTTTTTAAAATAAACAGAAAACACCAAATGCAAGCAAAGAGGGCTAGAGCAACAAGAAAATTTCATTGTAATAAATACCACATGTGATCACGATTTATGAAGCAGACAATAAAGAGTAATTTAAAAAGAGAAATTCTTCTATTCGCTTTCATGTGGCTAAAGGCAGCATAATTTCTGGCTGTCTTTACTGGAGATTTATTCAAAGATTTAACACCCCCTTCTGTTTTTCTTCTCCTGGAAGCTCAGAGGAGGATACTTTATTAACTTGCTATTCTTTAGATTCACATCTGACCTCTGATTCCTTCTAACATGGAGATAGTTGGTAGGTTTTTTGAGTTTTTTTATTTAAAGAACACTTTCAAGATATTTCAGTAATATGATGTTGCATGTCCTGCAGTTTTTTTAGGTTTTCTTTCTAGTGACTGGAGTAAATGCCAATATTTTTGATAAGTCCATGAATACTGGAAAAAACCCTTCTCAAAATCTGTAGGTTGTGTTTTGATGCTTTAAAGATAGATTATCTAACATCTCTGCAAAAGAAGTACCTATTTTGATTTGGTGCTCAAACAGTCAGCTAAGCCTGAGGTGGTGACCTAATGTAAAAATGTTTGCTGTTGGCAGTGGAGGAAAGATTTCAACTTTATAGCAAGTATTTCTTACACCTCCCTGTTCTGGGCTTCTCTCAGTCCCAGTTAAAATCAGGGTGCTTCTGAAGTGGAGCTGTAAGTACAAAATGAACATCCATGTGCACTTTTATTGTGACTGTATCTGTAAGGTGGATCTCAACAGGATTTTATACAGAGAATTCTCCTTTCTCAAATGGAAACTTTTCTGGTTGGATCAGTGTTTCTGGACTCCTCTGTAGGATTTTTATGGTTTATTTTCAGTCCTGCCAAATCCAATCCAAATAGTTATATGTTTTTTTCCTATAATGGAGGTAGAGTATGTTCTGGTAGAATTGGTACAGCATACAAGACATATTAGGATTTATAGGATGGAAGATTTATATTTAGGTTGTCCCAACATTTGTTGACAAAGATGGGGGGGGTCTTATTTAAAAAACCCCAAAGTAAAAATAAACTCAGGAACAAATTCTTTAGAAGTGGGATAAATCTTATGATAAGGACATTCAGATTCATAGATGTATTTAATGTAAATTCTGTGTGTGTTTTGTAAGATTTGTTTGTGATGCATGTAGGCACCTCTTGTTTCCTAATATCTGTGTTTATTCTGTCTTGGTGATGAACAGCAACATGAGAAAGGCTTTGCTTTTCTATATTCTTAGGGCTTTTAGATGAGGTATTAAAATTATTTGTCTCTTAGAGTGAAGCCCTAAGGAAATGGTCACCTCTGTGCAGAGATTTTGAGAGTGGATGGTGGTGGGCTTTAATAAGTTCTTCAGTGCTTTAACTATAATTTTCATAGAGCTGGAGCTCACTTTACTAGAATCTGAGCCTTCACCTTTTTAAGGGTTATCTGTCTGTAGATTTACTGCCTGGAATAATATTTATACCACATGAAGCATGATACCTTTGCTAAAATATCTTTGAATGATGCTGTTTTATGGGAGTTTCTCTGTTCCCATTCTCATTCCTCCAAGTTGTTCCTTCTGAGTTGAGACTCTGGGAATTTGTGAATATGATTGATACTGTTTGAAATGACCAGTTCTGAATAAACATACTGGCTTGGCCATTGCATAGTAATAACCGGTATCCTTAAGGATTTGCCTTGCACATTCTTGTTTCACAGTTCTCTCTGTCTAGAATTTCTCTTTGAATTGAAAATTCAGAGGAAACAAAGGCTTGAAGATGGGCTTCAACTCATATTCCTTTCCAGGCAAGGGAAAAAACATGGGAGAACCCCCTAATCACACATTTTTCTGACATTCAGATCATCTCCTTGTTGTATATCCAGCTCTAAGTACAACCATTTCTGTGGGAGCAATTCAGAACTTTGGTTCATTTTTCTTCTTTCCGACAGGAGGAGAGTGACCTGAAGTTCCCTTCTAGCCAAGTAGTGTAAAGTAAATTACTTTTAAAGATATATTTTTGACGATATGATTACTTTAAAATTCTTTTACTTCAGAGACAAGTTGGTTTGTTACATTTTAAGGGTACCAGAGTGCTTGAATTTTCCTTAATAGTTGTTGTTTGTAATGTGGAGAGGGAATCTTTCCCACTCCTTAATCTTTCACTCACTCTTCCTGTCGGTCTGTCTCGCTAGATAGCTTCTGTGACCCCTTTCTCTTAGAAAGCTTTTTAACTGAAGTGGTCTTTTGATGTTGAGTTTTTAGCCAGCTTCGTTACTTGGCCCAGGAGCCTGAGGTTGTTGACTCATCACTTATGAGGAAGGTACTTCACTGCAAACACCCTGGTGCATTCCTGGCAGTTCAGCACAGAGCCTGTACCTGTAAAGTGCTGTACCAGTTCAATCACAGAGGGAATTGTTATAGATTTCCAAACTGGGCAAGAAACTAAAATAATTCTTTGCTTTGTGTATCTAGTAATTTTATTTCATTGACTAGTTTGTTCCAGAGTAAATTGCACCCCTACTGCACGTTATTGCTATTAAATTGGTCACAGTGACAGTCTGTGTGTGCCAGAGCTTTTGTCCCCAGCCTTGTGCTGGACATTTGTAGCTGGACTATCTGAGATTCAAATTGCCATTATGTGTGTAGGAATCTACTCAGCAGTATTTGTTTATTTCCGCTTTTGGTCCAGCAAGTCTGTTAGAACTAAGGGAAATATTTAGATTCTTCTCCAGTCCTAAAGTAGATTGAATTGTTTGTGTAATTACAGTCAGAAAGTGAGTTAAAAAATAAGAAATGTGGAGAAAATCAGCTCAGCTATACCTGATTCTAAAGAGATTTAAAAAAACCAACCAAAAACTAGTTGGTACAACTCAGTCCTGAATTGAGACTGTGGAGAAATTAACTGACTGAACCTTTAGTGAGGCACAGCAGAAATGAACTCTTGGAGAAGAGAGACTGACATTTTATCCACTAAAATTTCCCAAGTATATCCTAGCTAATCTTCACACCTGAGGAGTTTTGGGGCTGCCGTGACCCCCCATGCTGCTTTCACACATAGGTAACTTCATTAATTTCATCAGGGTGAGGTCAGGAAATTCTCAAAGCACAGGCCAGGTCAATAATCAATCTTTCATAAGGGCTCCAAGATTAGTGGTATCCAGGGCATAAAAACGCCCTGAGAAAAGTCTTTGACAAAATATCCATGTCTTTCCCCCCTTATGCTACTGTTAAGAAAAATGGGTCTTTTATGTCCAGTGGAGAAACCTTGTCAGAGTTCTCCATGCCTCTGACACCCTGGCGCTGGATTATGTTATCGCTGTGCACTCCATATGGAGCTGTATGTTGAGACCCGTGGAAACTGGAGCTGGTGCACAGTGAGGAGCTCCATGCCAAGAACACTTGAGATCAGCCTTACTTGCTGTTAATAAGCTCCTAGGCAGAATTCAAGGTGTTAGTTTGAACCTATAAAGCCCCGAATGGTTACCCAGGAGGCTGCTTCCCTTCCTGCAGCACAGCACTCATATCTGAGATCAGCCAGAGACACCCGACCTTGGCTTTGGAATTCATTTCCCACATCCATCCTCCTGGGCTGGGGGGGGAGTTCGTGTGTGCTGCAAGCTCAGCCTGTCGTGCCTGATGGCCTGGTAGGGGCTGGTGTGAGGTACTGGGAATTTACTTTATCCTGGTGGTGGTGTGTAATTTTACCTTACTGGTAAGTCATTTGCTTTGTTTCCCGCCCCC
>VYZT01060159.1:50457-80911 GCA_013400735.1 Pomatostomus ruficeps | reverse complement strand
GCTAGAAAGAACAGTATATTGCTTTTTGAAATTAACCTTAGCTACATTTTATACCTGCAACCATGTGGCTGGAACCAAGGCATTGCCAACTGCCTTTTAATTAATTACATTTCTGGTTCCATCAAAATCAGTGGGTGTATGGTACAGTATGGTAGGATTTATTCCCCTGAGAAAAACATTTGAGGTCAGATAGGAATCTATAAACAAGTTCTATGTCAAAGATGGATGAGATGAGGAAACCCTGATAACAGAGCTTCGCTTTGAGACTAAGGGCAGTGATAAACCATTATGGAGCAACAATGTCAGTGGGAGAAGGCTAAGCAAAGAAAAGTAGCAGCGTAAGGAGAGGCAAAATCCGTGTTGGTGTTTATGCGATCTGTTTTACTCTCAGCTTGTTGAACGAGGTGCAGAAGAGGAGAAGCTGCAAGGGGATGGGGTGTGCTTGACCTTGATTTCTGATAAAGAGAGGCAGGACGTGCAGTTTCAGCTCCGCAGTACAGAAAATACGACATGCAAGCTTATCTGGCTCTTCCTCAGTGCAGATTGTATGAGGTGCCATGACAGGGTCTTACAGAGCACATTGGGGAAATTAAAGTGGGAACTCAAACCTGGGATATTTGGGTATCTAAATAATTTTGCATGGCTGTGTTGTGCCCTTTGAGAAAGTGCCTGTAACAACATTTTTGGGTCTATAATAATGTAGTTCATGGACAGAAAGAAATTATGACAATTTGTTTTATTTAGCAGTATAAATAATAATACAAATAATAACATATACTAATAATATATAATTGTTTTAAGTGGAGAACTCAATGACTTAATGGGAGAAAGATCTGTTGCTTCTCTATTTCACCAGGAACTGTCAGGAGAGGGAGGATAAAGTGTTAGAAAGCTGAGAGTATATATAAATCCAGAGGCTGGAGTGTTTTATTCACCAGTGGCTCATCCCTAATATTGCTTGGCTATAGACCAAAGTTCCTGTGTGACAAGACAGGATGTAAAACTGTGAGTAATCCATCCATGAAACAGAATAGGCCAGATTTTTCTGGTTTTGTGTGTGTAAACAGTTTGTCCTTGCATGTTTATTCCCATTTGTTTAGTCAGGTCCCAAATTTAGGGGTGGTTATCCACAGGTGAGAGGTACTGTATCACAGTGAACCCCGTGGGCCTCCCACCCACAGACCCTTGAAAGCACCAGGTCCCAGTGCAGCTCATTCCTTCATAGAGAAAATATGTCAGCTGCTTGATCAGCCCAAACTTCACTTTTTTCTGCTTTCAGCCTCTCAGCCATGGGGATATAGCTCTCTTAGGCAACCTGGAAATCTGCCTCTCCTTTTTAAAGCCCCTAAATATTTGCACAGCGAACAAGCCCCACATGTCTGTAATGGCAAAAGGTTTTTCTTCAGAGGTTGAGCCATCCTGATGTAATTGCGATTTTTCTAGACTGTTCATTATTTGCCAGTAAAGAACTATTTTTTTCCCCTAGGAAAATACCACGTCCCAGCTCTAGTAAGTTTATTTGTAAGTCTGATTGACATATGATGGGACAAAGTTAGACTGACAGTGAGGGTTTCATTGATGTGAAATTTTACACCATATCTGGACATAGTATATGCTTAGTTTATGATCCAGCTGGGCATGCTTGTTAGTTATTGTTGAGGTCAATCAAAGTGTAATTGTAACATAGGGAAAGACAGTCCCAGGGCTACAAAGATTTGCTTCCAACAGCTGCTATTCATTATTCATTAAACTCTACCTTCTGTTTTTGAAATTAATAACCCTTGGCTGTCTAGCAAGGTATCAGACGTGCAGAATATAGATTTAAAAATCAGAGATGTACTGGTTTCATCCCCAGACAAGAGAGAGCACAAAGCACTTTAGCTAGCAATAGTAGCTGGCAGCAGAACACAGTATTTCTGTTTGTGGAAAATCAGATGTGAGTTAATTAACCTGAAATTTTCAGGTATAGTATGCTGCGTGTGAGAGAACTGACTGGTGTACAATAAACCCCAAACTTATGGAAGTCAGGGCGAACACTCAGAACTTCAGTTAAATAAAATCTCATAAAGATTAGGGCAAAGTATGTCGCAAGTCTTCAGTGGGGGAATATCAGATGAAACAAAGTTCATTCAAATTGGCACCTGCACCTCCTTTAAGGCAGCGATTTTCCAACATCCATTCACCAGTTTGAAGTGCAGCCCAAGGTTTAGCTCAGGATGATGGCCAAAGGAAGCACATGATGTTTCTGTCCTGCAAATCCCATTCCTGTGTCCCTGTGAATATTGTCCGACTGAGAAGGCTCATGGAAAAGTCTCAGGAGAACTTTGGAACACAACTGGGGACAGGGTCTGTCCCAGGCAGGTCCAGGCACATTTTTCCCATTTCATCATTTTGCCATGACAAAGGGCTAATACACTGTGGCAAAAAATTTGTACAAGACACTGTTCTGAGGCTGTGTTTCAGTACAGGCCATCTGTTGAAATATGATTAACTATGGTGCATGATCACAAGACCAGTAACTATGGTAGTATATCCTAAAGTTAATTAAAATTGGTCTAGGACTGTTAACACAGCCATCTCTCTACTCTCTGAATCAGGTCTTTGCTGTCCTGTCTTTTCCTGTGTAAATTTCACTACTTATTCATGTGGGGTGCTTTAAACCATCACTAAATGTTACATTTATGACATGTTTCTAAGCAAATATTGGGATATCCATTGCACATGAGCATGTTTCCTCAGCTCTGCTGGCCTTGTTGGGTAGCTTATCTTCTGTTCTCCCTAAGTCTGACCTTTCACTTTTAGTTACTTTAAAGACACTAGAAAACCAGCTATCTACTCAATTTCTTTGTAGCTTGGGGGTAAAGTTAAAACATCATGTAGCTACCGTATGTTTGACATTATACAGCAACAACTGATAAGAAAATATTTTCTTTTTAAATGCATAGTACATTTTGCAAGAGTACATAACGAGTATTCTCATTCTTACTCTTTGTCCTGGTGATGGCCTGATGTTGTTAAATATAAAAGGTTTCCACTGGTGTTTATCTTACTAAATCTGCTCACATCGATTGGTTCTGCCTACCCCATATTTCAAAGCAAAGTGATGGGGAAAGGTTGTATAGATTGCCCTTCTCTTCACTTCTCAGCTTAAGGGTGTCCTGTTTGTAATTAAGGACACAATTTCTTTTGTGATGGTAGTCAAGATTTTTTTCTTTTGCTTGCCTCTTTCTCATTTTTTCACATAATGTTTGGAAAGGCAAGTGAAAGCTACAGAACAGCTAATGCAGTCGGAAGATTTGTCATTCCAGAGGTAATTTTTTTTATTAAAAAAATAATCTGAAACCGCTTCTGTGTATTTGTATTCAAATTCAAGTCCATAGACTATCAGCAGTGAGTTTGGAGGTGACAGGCTGAAGGCAAAGGTTTTGATTGTAAGCCATCTGGCATTGTTATGAGAAAAGTTCTTGAATGCTTAAAGGAAAGCAAAACCACATTGCTCAGTAGGTGCTGACTCCAATGAAATTGAACTATCTTAATACAGGTTTGCTGTCTGACTTGTTGGAGACACTGTGGGAAAATCAGCTATTTCTATACTGATGAAGTGGCTGTGGCTGAGAATTGTGATTTTATGCGAAAAAATGTGAAATGGAATGTTTGGCATGTTGAAGCAAAATGTTTTAAAATTGTAACTGCTTTTTTTTTTTAACTTCCTGCAAGATTCATGCAAGATGTATCTTTTTAGAAGGCCAGAAAGAGGTAATGAATATTTTGTTGCTTCAGTCTGTCTTATAGAGAGAGAGACTGAAGAAAGATAAAATCTTTTTACTGTCACAGAATGGTCTGAAAGTGAGCAATACAGAGAAATATTATTCTGGAGAATGCAGCGAGTTTTACAGGGGTTGATTTCCTGAAGTCTGAGTTCTCAGATTTCTGTGAAACTTGATTTGTTTGCCTGCTTTTCTTAAAGTTCATGTGCTGTGTTTACTTATAGGCCTCACTGCTTGGATGGAAGCAAGGGGATTAGAGATGGGATGTAAGGGCTTTTCAATCTGGGTCAGATGGGATTTAGCCTGGCTGAAAATGACACTGGTTGTTCAGTGTTCTGGATCAAATGTACAGTGGCCAGATTCATGGCAGGCTGGGTCATCTGAGGTCATAGTGCAGCGAAAGTTGAGAAAACAGAGCCCCAGCTGAAGCAGCATTTTCAGCCTGCTAAGCAGGGCAGAACGGCACCGACTATTCCCACACGAGGTTTCATTTGTAGGTATTTCCCCTTCCTTTTAGGGGTGAGCACTTGATTCCTAGGTGCCACATGTAATGCATTTACAAACTAGGAAAGCATGCATCAGGCCAGGGATAAATCTGATATGTTAGTTTTAGTTCTACCCTTTCCTTTGCTCAGCAGAGATAGGAACTGGTAAGAAAAACACCTGGTTTCTGCTTTGGCACTGAGGACCTGCCTGCACAGCAGTCTGGTGGCTTGTGAAAGGCAAATGGTATTTGCCTGGGTCTCCTTTTGGCCAAGCTGGGTTACTTGTGTTGTGCCTGTGGAAGAAGGTTCAAGCTGGAATGCACTGGGTGACAGTAAACAGCCCAAAATCAAAAGAATGGGAAATTAAATTTTTTTACTTGCCCTCTACATAGCAAGCCAGGTGTGTCTCCTGTGCTTGTAGCTGTGGTATCTAAGAACTACAATTCATTTATTGTTTGCAATAGTGGAGCCCTGGTTCAAGGCCTTAGTTTTGAATGGGTGAAGCAGCTCAGCCATGCAAGAATGAGACTTCTAAGGTTTATAAATTTGGCAAAGTGTGAGTTACACCTTCTCTGTTACCATGTCAGTGGACAGTGAGCTCCAGTGACTTTACTGTTGCAGACATGTTGAGCTGTGTCGGTAGATTATTTCATATTTCAGGCAGAAAAGATGTAAGTCTTCATTCTCTCTGTGATAAATTGTGTGTTAATGAAGATAGACCTCGCTTTGATGTGAAATCAGGTTAAAAGAAGAATTCTGGTGAGCCAAATCCTGGAGATAGTGAAAACAGCAAATTAGGATACGGGAGTAATGATGGATTCCGAAGAGGAATTTTTGTGTGGACAATGTCAAGTTCTGTGCAGCTATACTCAAATATTTTTAACATTTGAGTTAAGATCTAAAGGGTGCATTCACAAGCTACTAGTACACATAATTACTGAAAAATTTGGTGCTGAGTTTTGGGCACAAGGTGTATTTCACTATGAGCACACCTCCTGTGTTCCCATAAGACACAGCCAGTCTCTGTATGTTTAAATGGTCTTGCCTTATTCCAAAAAAGGGTCTGCAAATGAATGATGAAATGTGAGAAGGGATAGTTCACCCAAAACGCTGCCTGGAGGGTTTGCTTTGAAGCTGTCCCGTATCTCACGTGCAGCGTGTCAGGAAATGAGCCCTCATATTGGTTGATTGTTCTGTCCTTGGTTTGACTCACTGCTGCATTATTCCAGGTTTATACTGATGTATCACCATGGAAGTGATCTCTGAGCTTTTTATCTCTGTGTCTCATCAAGGCAGTTATTAAGCATCCAGCTGTATTATTAACAGAGTGCCTTTCAGTCCTGTGCATAAGGCTGGCACCACTAACAAGGGCAGAGTGTGTGCTGCTGCTGTAGATCCACTCTATCCTCAAGATCAAATCATTCAGAGCCTGGTGGAATACAGCAAATCTCCTGATACCTGCAGATTGGTCACATGTGTCCTAGCACAATGCACGCTGAAATTGCTGGGGACTTACCACAGACTGAAAAGTCACCTTCAATAACAACTATTCCCTTTTTACGGCTCACCTTCCATCACAACCAGGCTGCACATTTTGGTGTTGCTTTCATTTTTCCCACTGATATTGAATGTTTTAAGGAGAAAAACTACTCTGGCCTCATCTGTCATTCTGTCAGATGCTGAACATCAGACCTGTACTTGAATTATCAGTTTCATGTGGATTATGTTATCTGTCTGTGTTCTGATCCATTTCTGTTTTCCATATGATACAACTGGAGTGGGGTTTTCTATCATATAAAAGCTATAACCTGGAAGAACCAACCTAATTTCCTTTGGAGCCTTATGAAAAGTATCAAGGGTGTGCCTGAGTTGTGGTGACAGAGCTTTTCAGCATGTCCTGAGAAAGAGCTGCTTCTGGGCACACATGGCAACCAGATAAGCCTCACACGCACAGCAACATACACAGAGCACCAGTTAATTAACTTTCCACCCATGGGTGTGCTAACCAGTTACTTTAATAGCACTTTTCATGTACCATCACATGTCTGGGGTCACACACTGGTAGCACCCAGCTGCAGATCAGGCTGAGGTTCCATAAGACCACAAACAGTAGTGATAAGGTAAAAGCTTAATACCTTTGGTCTTACGAACCCTCTGTCTCAGATATTACATCAGGCATTCATGACAGGACAGACAGAATAAATTAGTCAATGTAAAATGTATCTGAAAGCCTGAGATAATCCTATAATTCCCAGTATTATCCCTAATAAGGTAACTGTAGAACCAGTGATGAAATGGAGCAAAGAGGTCATTGCATGTCAGGGTTCAGATAAGATCTTCTGTGGATTCTTTCCTGTAAGATCTAACCAAAGAAGTTGAAAGAAATTTGAAAAGAACTCTTTAAAGTAGTCTTTAGTCTGGAGGGATTAGGAGCCCAGAAATGAATATGATGTTCCTCAATCTCCTTGAACAAAAAAAAAAAGGCTTTGCTGGGACAGCTGCAAATCACTGCAGACAAATCATTAGAATTCAGAATTCAATTCCCAGGCACAGTGCAGCACATATTAGTGTGATTAAGGAGTGGTAAAAGGGGACTTTAAATGGACCCTACATGGGCAGCTGACTGAAAAACTTCTAGAAGAGTCATGCATCTGGGTCAGGTTTCTGGGAAGAGGAGAGCAGCTTTTAGGAGTTACCTGTGTCTTGCTCCCAGAGTTGCAGCAGAGGTGGTGAAGGTGTGCTGTGGCTCTCTGAGAGGGGATCCCAGTGTGGATCCTTGGCTGGAGTGTGCGCAGTGGCCTGGGGAGCCACCTGCTTGTGGCTCCTGTGTCCTCCGCCCCTGTGGCGGCCTCTGCAGTGGTGGCCTCTTGATGACTGCTCTATTGTTTTTATTTTTGTGTTGGGACAGCTCCCACCAGTAGGATCTGAAGGATGAAAGGGGACTGAAGGAAGTGGTTGATGTGCAGGCTTAGCTGATGTTTGACCCATCCTGTGCCCACAGCTGTGCGCTGAGGATATGGCTGCTGGCATGGCTGTAACGGAGGGGCCAGCAGCTGGGACAAGAGCATCAGATGGACAGGTCACCAAAAGTGTGGTGGTGCATGTGCTGAGCTGAGAGTGGAGTCTGAAAGTAAGAAAAACTTGTTTTCTTTTCTTTTTGCAGAGGGAAGGCAGCAGAGTGTAACTGATTCCAAGGCATCTGCTTATAAATTAGTTGTGCTGGTCATGTCTGGAGCTTAGTGCCACACAGTCCTCCTTGGAACCACTCCCTGTTCATTCTTCCCATAGTATCCCAGGAGAAAGTGTAAGCAAGAATTTCTGGTTCCCACTGGAGTTGACTATGAATGCAGGAGGACTTTCTATGATTTTCCCTGGAAAGGAACTGTGGTTGGGACATATGGTCTTCTAATTTGGAAAGATTTTATATTTTCTAGGGTGCTTGCCACAAGTCAGGGAGAGTCTGGGCTCATAGGAAAGATGGGTGGGCGGAAAACATTTTTTTTTGTTTGATTTGGGGTTTTTTTTTATTTCTCCAGTTTGGGCTCTGACACACACTGTTTCACTCCGTTGTTTGAGATTTTGCCACTAAAACCTTGGGAAGAAAGGAACCTTCTTCCCCATTGCAAAGCTGATATTGTTTGGGATACCCTGCTGGGTTTCTGAAGAGAAGTGATGACAGACACCCTGTGACAGACGTAAAAACCAGCTCTGGAATCCGAACAGCAAATCAAGTGTGTGAGCAAAAGCCGCTCTGACTTGTGTGCATCTTCATCGCCACCTGCCAGTTTCAAACCAGGCGGTGGAGTGTCAGTGGAGCATTTTAAACCCTCCTCGGGAGAACTGGCTGCTCTGAATAGCCGAAACAGGGCACATAATTTACAACTCTGGAATGTGTAATGCAGTTTCTGGAGAAACAATGCAACACAGGGATGTGGAGATCTGAGCTGTAAAAAGCCTGTAAGGCAGATAAGCCACCAGGGATTTGCTTGTGCCATACTGGGAAGATTCCTTAGCCCTCAGTACGGATGTGAGACATCTATGCTCAGTGAGAAAGAGCTGAGCCCCTCAGACAATTATAATTAGATCATTAAAGTTAAATGCCAGACTGTATCTTTATATTGCAGTAATAAAAGGGTAGTGAGAACCTCCAGTAAAAGTGTCAGATGATGTGCTATTCCCAACCTATGATTCCTGTAGATTATGGGTGAAGTTGCAGCCAGCGCTCAGCATATTTCCCACGTGAACAGATCTAGTTTCACAATCACCACTGTGAAACAGACACAAGACTCTCCAACAGGCGAACTCTAGTCCAGTTTGGTTTGACAGCAGAGTGCGATTCCTGCATGGAAACTTTCCCAGTGCTGTGGGGTCCGACAGGTGCCGTGTGCTGACCTCACCCCATGGAGAGCAAAAGGATGGTGACAAACAAGTAGCTGCACTCATGGCAACAGAAGAGTGGGGGAAACAGTGCAGGCCTGACGTGGGTAACCAGGTTTGGCTAGCCAAGGGCTGTCTGGGGCATAGAGACAGCCTCAGGGCAAGGAGGGTGGCAATAACAGCTTTCACTCCCCACAGCAAATGTAGCTTTGTCTGCTGGGTGTATCCATCCTGAAGGAAGAGGAACCCGTGGCTAGCACACCTCTTCAGATCAAACAGTGAAATCAGTCACTTGGCACACCTGAAATTGCTTGTTGAAATGTTCTTGTTTCTCTCTTTCTATCTTCATAACCGTATATCCGTGTGTACTTCTCAGTTTTACAGGGGTTAATTCATTGGGACTACCTTGGGGATGGAAATATTTGGAAGCATTGGAATTCCCGTTTCCCCAAGTGTGAGTGGATGTTATCTGTTTGTGTCCGACTATGTCTTTGATATCTTCAGATGGAAGGTGATGGTGACGCCCCATCCCCTTCATACCAGCCATATATCACCCTTCTGGCACCACAACTCTGACATCTGACCTGAGTGCTATCAGTTGCAGCACACTCAGATGCTTACAAAAGCCAGCTTTTTGCTGTAGGGAATACCATTTCCTGTAGCTCCTGGCAGACCTGAGGGGCCAGACAAATCACTGTGTAGGGCTCTCCCCTCAAGACTGTCCAAAATGCCTGTTTCCACTGCAGAAGAGGCCCTCTCTACCGGTACATAACTTGCACCTTAGGGACTGCTCAGCCTTGCACAGGGGACAGGATGGACAGCACTCCATGAATGAACAGTTATTCAGAATCTCACTTCATTATTCCATGCTTTTTGCCAGCTCTTTTGGGTCATATATGTTCCCAAAGCATCCTTTATTTATAAAGCTCTTTTTGTAGACTTTCTATGGTGCTTATTGTGAAGTTACCTGAAACGTTAGTATCAATGCATTAATTTTTACTCTGCCCCTGTGAGGGGTGGAAATGGCCCAAACCAGAGTTAGAGGGGATTTTAGACTGCAGCAGGGATGCCAGGAGTCTCCAATAATTTCAGCTGGTTTTGTGAGAGATTAGCACTGTAGAAAAAACCAGTTCAGACTCTCACCTCCAGGTGAGACTCCCAGAACTGGTGTCATGTGTGGGGAGCTGGCACTGCCTGAGCTGCCTGGAGCCAACCAAAAGCATTGCCCTTTGCAAGAGTAAGCTTGGGTTGCTGAGAACAGCATCCATGTATGGGAATTCATGTGTGTTCTCTCCCTGCACTCACTTTTCACCCTCTGGTCTTCCCAGAAAAAAAGACAGAATGAGGAAAAAAGCTACAGAGGTGTAAATATCTGTGAATAGTAAATGGGTAGTTGATCTCTGTGGGTTTTGTTTGCTTGCTTGTTTAAATCCCCCCCAGCAGTGTTGATGTTCAACAGGGATTTTATTCCGCCACACTGATGATAGTACAAGTATTCCCCCCCTCCCCCCCACTATCTTCAGCTGGAACTTTATCAAACCTACTCCCTAAATCCAGATTGTTTTGTGCACCAAAACACTCTGAGTGCTCCAGTTGAGAGCCTTAATACTTCGACATTTTTAACAATTATTTTTAACAATTATTCTTTTTAGTGTGATTCCTGGGAAGCTTTGCACAAAGCCCTTCTCCCATAGCATTTGTGTGTAAGACTTCCCCGTGGTCAGTGAACAGGTCTGAGCTGCTGGAGCCCAGCACAAGCCTGACTCATGTGAGACAATGTGCTGCATGACTAAAGATGCTGCAGTCTTTCTGAAAACTCAGGAGAGACTCCCTAAGAGCACCAAAGTGGGAGAAAAGCCAGGACAGGAGATTCCATCAATAGCTATAGCTGAAAATTTCCTTTTGCCAATGGGCTTCCCAGTTAAATGGAATCAGGGGAGGGCTTGTGACTCCTGACTGAGGTTTAGTGGCAAGGGAGAGAAGCATATTTCTTTCAATATGATCCTGACAATAACATCTACTAAGCCCCACTTGGCAAGGCTCACAAAATGACCTCTGCCAGTTGATACCACCTGGACCACGGAATTTTTTCCCCCTACATTTAAAAATTAAATATTCATGGTATTTTCTTTTCTTGTTGAAAATTGCAGAATTATTTTGATTTTGTTCATACTGAAGAATATAAAGACAAAAGGAAAAACTTTGCTTTTTTCCCCCAACCCCCATTATTTAATACAAACAATTTTGTCCATCTGAGAACAACACTTCCACCAAGGTCTGGTAACTGACTTTGTTTTTAAGCCATATTTCATCTAATGTTGGGAAGGAGTGTATCCTTTGCTCCTCTGTAAGTTAGGGCTCAAAAAGAAGAAAGACCAAGCTTTTCTTGCTGACAGAGTACTTTGGAAATTTAGATTTGGAGGTTTATATTTTTAATATTACCATATCTTGAAAGTAAATAGATGATCAGGACCTTTTTCTTTTTAGGGGAAGAAACAGCAAGAGAAGATGAGAGAGAGGTCCGGATCTCAGCCTGACAACATCAGTCTCTGGAAACTGGCACTTTGGAGGGCAGTTTCAGTCTGGTGATTTGCTTGATCTATTATAAAATCCTCTCCACCAGTATGTAACTACCACCCACTTATATTTATTATGCAGTTTTATTTTTGCTTGGTAATATTTTTCTTGTGTTTATTTTAAAAGGTCTACATTTTGTGGTGACAGTCTCCCATTTTCCAAATTAACTGCTAGCAGATGTTGCTGTGTGGTGTGAAGCACACACAGCAGCTGAAACTGCCAAGGTCTGGATACAGGCTTAGGAAGAAAAAATCCTTGTGTTATTCAAGCAAGTTTCAGGAGTGTCTACAAAGTGCTTATGTAGAATCTTATTCAGAAAATAAATTACTGTTGTTTTTATAGCTTTTAGCTGGTTTTAGTGTTTGGAATTACTGCTGAAACCTCACAAGTCTCTACCATGTTGTAAGAAATGAAATATCATTCAGGCAGTGTTATTTAGGGAAAGATTAGCTGCTGATATATTATATACAGGCAAATGCAGGTAAGTCCCACTTACAGCTATAGCTGCCTGGTTTTGTCCCTTCCAGAATCCCTTCTACTCTTGCACATCTGCTAAACCTTAGCATGTGGACTTAAAATCTTCAGTGTGAGCAGAGAACTTTGAGTAGGCTTTTTTGAAACTGTTGCTGAAAATGAGAAATGAAGGCTTGTGCTCTTCCTTTTGGAATGAAGTATTGCAATTTGGTTGAGTCATAAGGTATGCCCTTGTTTGTTTGTTTGTTTGTTGCATCTGTGAAATTTCAGCCAGTTCTGGACAAACCACGATGCATTTGTGAAGCAGTGAGGATGTGTGTGTTGCAGAGTTGACTGGCTAGGCACATAACTAACCTGTCTGGACCATTTATATATTCTGCTACTGCAATTGCTCATGCAGGTAACCAGGTAAGTCATAAGCACCCCCTGTTCTCCATGTCTGTCATGAGCACGACAAGAGGGAAAAGAAAGAGTGTCATACTGCAGCAAGTGATTCACTGCCCAGCTTGTTGCTGGAGTGCTCAGGGGGACGTGTGATCAGTGTGGCTGTGGCTACGTCACAGAAAGGTTTGGAGATCTGTTTGTGTGCATTTTTGTTAAGAACAAAGCAAGTGTTAGAGAATCACAGAATAGCCTGTGTTAAAAGGAACCTTAAAGCGAATCTAGTTTCAACCCCCTGCCATGGAAAGGGACATCTTCCACAAGACCAGGTTGCTCAAAGCTCCATCCAACCTGGTCTTGAACGTGTCCAGGAATGGGTAACCTGTTCCAGTGTCTTTCTACCCTCACAGTGATGAGCTTCTTCCCAATATCTAATCTAAACCTACCCTCTTACAGTTTAAAGCTATACTCCTTGACTTACCACTATCTCATGCTGTGGTTGGTTCTCTATAAAAGCAGGGAAACAGACTAGAAAAACTTTAAAGTTTCCGTTTAAAACTACCGTTCTCTGTCTGAGCCTTGCGCTGTAACCTCCCTCAAACAAATTGGAAAGTTAACCGGATTTGTCCCCATTGGATGCGCGGCTGTAGAGGAGCGGCCCACTAGATGTCACTGGTACTTCACTTTTCTGGTAGGTAAGACGTAAAAAAAGAAAAGAGATGAAGTACAAGAGGGCATCGTCCCTGTGCTTGCGCTCTTTTTGGCGCCAGTCCGGTGCCAAGGCTTGTGATGTCTCTCACTCCACGGGACACCCTGTGCTGACCCAAGGAACGGAGCCATCCCGGGCTTGTGTGTTCTGGCTAATTCCTCCCACAATCTTAAGGTCGAAAACTGGGCTGTGTTATATGCTGAGGTTTTGAAGAGCCTGTGGACAGATACGGGAATGCTTTTGGGATTAGCACCGTGCACACACATTTGGACAGATGCCTCTCTCTTTGTGAAAGTATTTTAACAGTGCTCTATTCACTAGGACTGCTAAGGATTTTATTTTCCTCATCTTTCAAAGGTAGCAGCTAATTCTGCATTTGATTCTAAGGCAAAACTCCATGCTGATATGGAATATGCAGACTTTTGTCTGTAAAAAGGACCTGAATATCCAACGATCTTGTTAAAGAAAGATTATCATAAACATGGCAGTCACACAGTAGCTGGTCTTCAACAGTATTTTTAATGCAGAAGTTGGACAAATTGTATCTGTTTTATTTCACTTGACCTACCAGAGGTCCGTCCAGTTAAATCACCTGCAGTTGGCCTATAGTTGACCCTTTGTTGACTTGTTTAATCATCTGCCTGGTTTTCAGAACAGGGTATGAGCATTCATACTGAAATCAGTCCTTGAAAAGGTCCTGTCACTGGGCAGTGAGGCTCATACCTGATAATCTGCCCGTCACATAATATGAGCACAGATGACAATCACTTACCTCTTTTATGTCATGATATAAGGCCGAAATTGTCTAAAATGAGGAAGAAAGCCATTATTTAATCAATGGAATTGCGTCAATTGAGTAAAATTTGTCTCTAGTGTAAACAAATGAAATGTCTTTGCGCTCTGTGAAAACAAGACTAAATTACTTGCAGATCTTGCAGATAAAAAAACATAGGAAATGGACTTGCAGGCTGACACATTTGGGGGTTTGGAGTATGCATTTAAAACAATTATACAGATTACACTGGATTACTTAATATAGTTTTTGCATCATGTGTATGCACGTTTAATTTTAAAGCAATAAAAGCAATATTAGGGTTTTTTTCAATCATGTTTGATTATTTGAGAAATTCCTCAGAACAATGCAGGACTATTACCAATGAATGTACTAGTTAATTACAAAAATGCCAAAACCCAATTTTAACTTTTGTAGGTGAGTTGAAGAACAGTCCTCAGTGTGTCCCAGGACAGAGAAAGTTTTGGTACACGTACGTGTAAGGGACTTGATGGGAGAAAATGATCTTTCATTAAAAATAATAAAATGAACCTAAGTGCCCCACTCTGTAGTGCCATATCTATACAAATAACAGAACACAGTAAAGAATGGAACAATTTCTAGATTCATGCTTTTAATCAATTACACAGGATTTGGTAATATGAACTTTCAATTATTAGCCTGAAGATAAATCTGAATATGGAAAAACCAGGAGCTGTGTGGGCTGTTGGGATACCAGCCTGCAGGTGTTGTTGTGTTGCCAGATTCATTTTCAGGAAGACCAAAGCAGATAGAAATGGCACCTTGGTGAAGCTGGAGATTTGGAGTCAGGGCTCTTGGCTCTGTCTTTGATCCTGCCAATACAGGAGTACAAATTATGAACCAAAGTTAGGGAAGAAACGGGGATTCCTTGCTGCCCTAAAGTGTTGGGCCTGGATTTCTGACAACACTGGGGAAGGGAGCTCAGCACCATGTAATCCTAGAGACCTCCTCTGCTCCATAGCAGCTCTCATGCTGTCTCCCTGTGCCATGGAAGTTAACCCTCCACAGAGGGATATGAAATTGAAGCTCCTCTGGTTTATTTGAGCATAAGACAGCTACAGCTCTGTCTTCACTACCAGCACCAAAGTCCCAATGTGACTAAACCCAGCCAGCGAGCTGGTTTCCACCGGGGTTCCTGTACAGCATTTCCATGGGGGCAACTTCAACTGGACCAGACTGCAGACTCCACAGGCAGCCTCTTGCAGTGGGGTGTCCTCCCCATGTTGTGGTGCTGGCTCTTTCTGCAGGCAAATTCTATGGGAAAGGGTGTGAGTGGGCAGGTTTTGGGGAGGGGAGTCTATAAATCCTGTGGGTTCATATTTTGGATTTTGAGAAATAAGTAGGAAGGCAACTGCCAGCTCCAGTTTCGTTTCCAGTTTCGATCACCCACATCAAGGGTGATGCTCTCTGGAACACCCTTGGCAGCTGGCTTTGTTTACAGGTCAGTGTACTGGTAAAGTTCACTTCCTTTCATTGCAGGTGTGGCTTTGGGTATCTGAATATATTTATTCAGAAATACCTGACATAGCTGATAAAGAAAACACTATGCTAGATTTTAGTAAAATAAATGAATCTAATAGCCAATAAGCAGAGTGACAGCTCTGTATTTATCTGAGAATCTGATTCCTATAACTTCTAGTTTCAAGGCTTAGGGTGTTGTTTCTCTTCTTTTGCCATTTAAGATAATTTGTTACCTTTTAACTGAATATAAAAAAAGCTCTTTATTGTTATGTTCTGCATAGTAAAGCATACTTAAGCAGCAAGGTAGAGAAATCTGCACCTTGAGAGAGTATCATGTTGTGCTGAGACTTCTGAGAGATTAGCTTTTGAAGAACCACTTTGTTTTTATTCTGAATATGATCTGGTCCTGGGAATTTAATTTGTTTCTCTAGATCATTATGTTTGCATGTTTTCTTATCAAAGTAGTCATAAGTTTAGGGCATGAGCCTGTAAATCTGTTTTCACATAATTTATTAAAAGTCACATTGTACTGGTGCAATTGAAGAGAAAGATTCAATTTATTTTTTAATTCTACAGTGATGTTTATTCCTTTCAGCATGGTTTTCTTTTTTAGAGGTCAGTGCATATCCTACACCATGATTTTCTAGGGATTGGTGGGTTTGTAAATAAAACTCACATAAATTTTTGCTTTCTGTTTAGTTTCTCTCTGTTCTGCATCTCCTTACAGTACCCATCATCCAATGAAGTCAAGTTGCCTGTCGTAATGCAGGGTTGGCTTTTTGCAGGGTAGTCTTGGCTGGACAGAGGAGCAAAAGTTTAGCAGCATCTTTAAGTTGCTTGTTTTTCTCTCAAGTCAGCCAACCTCCCACATTCAGAAGCCAGATTATTATGCTTTCATTCAAAAGACTGTTCTCATCCATTTTCCACAAAGAACTCTGAAGAGTTTATTGTTTTTGTGTTGTGATCATTTAACAGTTGATGAGGTTTGTGAGTGACTTTTTCTATAATTTCTGAAAATCCTATGAAATACTTTGTGGGATCTGCAGAAGAAAGTTTCCAATTTCCTTCTCCTTCCTTCCATTAACACTGAATATCCCAGGGAGTGAGTTCAGCTGTGTTCAGAACCACAACCTGTAAGAAATGATCATGTGCTGGTGTGTTGTGGCAGCCAGAGCAGGCTACTCATGTTTAGGGCTGATCCTATCCTTGTGGGGATGGACAAACAGCCTGAGTCTGCTTGCTTGGACAAGCTGAAGCCAATTTTGACTTTAAAGGGGGTGGAGGGAACAGGACCAGTCACTTTTGAAAGGGGATTTGAAAGCTCTGTCTAGTTAATTTGGATGCCTTTCTGTTTAGGGCTTTGAGCCTTAAGGATGAGAAGTAGAGTGATCCCTTAAGATCTTCAGCTTCCACATCCATCTCCTGTTGATATTAATAGGGAATGAGCTCACAAGACAAAACCAGTAAATGTGGCCTCTGAGGGTGAGTACAGTTGTGATTTCCTAAGCATTTGTATCCTACTGGGAAACTTTGAGACAAAAAGGCTAAAAAGCTTCCTATTGCCAAAGGTTCAAATACTGTATTTAAAAGGGGCTTCCTCCAGGTTTCTAAAGGCAGCTGATCAAAGCGTGGCTTTGTGCAGAGAGCACAATACACTTCACTTGTGCCCAAATGAAGCTGCTCCCCTGTGGCAGCAGCAGCAGCATGGCTGAGGGCAGGGCTGTGCTTCCCGGTGAGCCCGCCTGCCGCGCTGCTCCTCTTCCTGGAACAAGCAGCTCTCAGCAGGCAGCTGCTCTCTGGGCAGGCTGCTTTTGAGGAAGCTTAGTGTTGAGTGGGATTGCATTATAGCTGTGCGGAATGAAGTCCCATGGTTTTTTGAGTGCTTATAATGCTAAGTTGTAAATGAAGTTGTAGCAAGCTCCAAAGACAGAAGTTCTGACCCATCAGTCCGGGGACTCCTCTTGGACATTATCTACTCAGCTCTGACATAAGCATGCAAATATCTTGCTTGGAACAAGGGGGGCTGTGCTCCAGTGGCAGCTTTTGGCCTGGGTTTGAAACCCAAATTTTCATAGATTTGAAGCAGTCTCAATTCCTGCTAGGATCAACAGGAGATGCAGGTGCCAGTATTGTGAACAGCAAGACTTAATCCAAGTTGGATACTCTTGGTTTCAACTCGCAGTTGAAAATGCTGCTTCTAGTGTCTCTAAATGTCTCTTGAAGGTGTGGGATGCTGTCAGGCTTGGCTGGCTGATATTTGCCAGCATTTTCAAGACTCCTCAGAAGTTTAAACAACTGTACATTACTGCTGTTATTAACAATCACAAGTTATTTATTTTATTATGACTTGGGTGGTTTTTCATTCAGAGAAGCTCAACTCATCTTCTAATATTTATGAGTTATGGTTTGGTTCCTTGCCAGTCAGTTTTCCAAAAACTTGGTTCTCTCAATTTTGTGTTGCTCAGTGAGACGGTCTGAGCTCCTCTGGCTTTGGGAGCAGTGGATGTAAATGTGTGACATTTCATCTCACAAATGTCACCCACTGTTTACAGTGCCAGGGTCTGCTTCATCTCTGTGTTTCAGTTCATGCTGCCATAAGCCCATTTATTTCAACACAGCTGATCTGCAGTAATGCAGCTGAAAGTCAGAAAAGTTGACAAGAATGCCTGTGGGCCACTACAAATGGTTAAAAGTAATACAGAAATCTGACTCAGCCACTCAGATGGCAAAAAATCCTTCACTGCATTAAAGGTACGTGACTGGGATACTGGGATCCATCTTAATATCTTGCATACTTCATTGTATTTCAAATGATGATTAAGGGAGAGTTGGAGAGTAAGGTAGAAAATACAGAATGCTTGAATCATTAAAAGACAGAAGACATTCATTAAAATGTGCTTTGCAGCCCCAAACCCATTTCTTACCCATTCTGCAGAAACTCAAGCTGCAGTTTCTTTAAAATCCACTGCCAAGAGGAC
Organism: Pomatostomus ruficeps; assembly: GCA_013400735.1. Taxonomy (NCBI): domain Eukaryota; kingdom Metazoa; phylum Chordata; class Aves; order Passeriformes; family Timaliidae; genus Pomatostomus; species Pomatostomus ruficeps. Next base: position 62,888 of record VYZT01060159.1, on the reverse strand, counting down.
AAAATGTTGCTTTCTTTCAATTTTTACCCCCACTATACTTTCACTCTCTGATTAGTCCTGTTGTTTGTTTATGAATAAACCTGACTACATGTCCATCCTCAACGCTTTTGGGCCTCATCTACCAAACAGGTGCTGTTTAATTTCTTTTGATTTCTTTTCCTGGTGAACCTCTTTATTGTCTGTATTGTTACAGACAGAATCCAGTTCAAGCTTATTTCCTGGTTTCTGTTCAAAATAGAATCAGGATGATGATTTTTTACTTGCATGATGTTAGGCCTAAAAGCCCTTTCCTGGGCTCTTACTTGGTTGTTCCAGGAGCTATATAAGACCAGGACAAAGGCAATGTGCGTGCTATTGCATACCTTAGAACTGATTATTCTAGAAAGGCAGAATTTCTCCTTAACTATGAGACAAATTCTCTTCTGCTCAACTCCTTTAGATGTATACCAGGATTGAAAAATCTGACCGTTATCATTCAATGGTAGATGCTTTCCATGCTGTCCTTGATAACTGCAGTGGGAAGATGGAATTAAACAGAGCTTGCCTGTTGCAAGAAGTTGTGTTTCAGCAGATAACTTGATATTTAATTTTTCATGAAAAGGACACTATGTCATATTTTTTTCCCTTGTAGGAAATCTGGGTTCATCAAAGCCTGATGTGCTGCTTAGGTAAGTTTATGATTCACAGGAGAATGGAAGTCTGGGCATTGGGGTGTCACAAGAAGATTTTGCAGGAGCTTAAACATGAGCCAATTTAGCAAATATTATTTGTATTTTTCACATCTAGCTTTCTAAGGCATTATTAATTTTTAATCTAGCTGTTCTTGCTTGCGTAGAACTTCCCAGTTATTTGGAAGCCTTTTCTACTGATAATCTTTTTCGCCAATGTATAAAAACAAACACTGGAAGACAGCAGAACTCCTAGAGAGCCATCTTGCTTATATAGCTGCTCCTTCCCTGGGTATCTGCCACTGCCTCCAGGGAGCAGGACGGAATGAAACCGTAGACGCTTCTTTGAGGGATTCTCACTGAGCTGTTGACAAGTCCTTCATGAGCTGTGGACAATATACCACTATGCACTTGTGTCACACCACAGGGCCTCCCATTGACGCTTATCCTTTTCGTTTGGCCTCTGACCTCCACTGCTTGCCACTTAGGGAAGAAGCAGTTCAGAAAAGAAAGCAAAATTCAGACCAAAGTAGCTTTCATCTACCTTGCATAGCCTTGCTTGTACTTCTTGTTGTTTTTCAAATTGCTCGTAATTAATGCAGGTCCTGTTTATTTCCCCCCATTTTGAAATAAAATCCATTTTTGAGTATAAATGGACAAAACAGCATTGTTTAACTGCTACCCATATGTATGAATTTTCACCCTGACATCTTTATTCTTTTTTTTAATTTTTTTTTTTTTTTTTGCATATCAGAGGTAATCCAGAACTAGCCCCAGAGGGTTAAAAAAAATGTACAAATGCCAATTTACATGTTGAGTCTCCCTGCAGTGTCTGACTTTCACATGTTAGTGATCTGTGCTTGGGCTTACTGAACTGAAGGTAAAATGTCATGTTTAAGTACAGTTTAGACAATCCACGCAGCAATGATTTTGAATGTGAGCATCTCATTCATCTGTGTACTTAAAACACTCCATTACAATTGGTCACTATATTAATGCCAATATTTAAGTCTGGACTGGAAGTAATTGTACTACTTTGGATCTGTGACTGCAGAGCTACAGTACCCCAGCTCTTCACTCAGTGATGACAAAGAATAACTTCAGTGGCCTCCAAGTCCATTAATTAAGTTACAGGAGTGCTGAAAACCCCGTCTTTGTCCAGGGTTCTGTGGTGTTGAGGTGTTGTACAAAATCAGAATGAAAAACCACCTTTTATGACATGTGGGTTGGAAAACAACCCATGAAGCCTCCTCCATTCCTCTGCTCGATCCCCAGTAGCTGCCTCCCCCCTCCCACTGGTTCTGGAAGTGGTCATCAAATGAAAGGGTAGAGCTAGAGGGAGGGAAGAGGGTGATTTAATTAGAGATCTAAGGGGTCATTTTTTCTCCCTCAGCATGTAGTATTGTAAGTCAGCATTTACTGACGTGTGATGATTACAGACAGCCAAGAAACTGGCCTACACACACTCTCCTAGACTTATGATGGCACACACAGGACCTTTTGATTTTAAGAATGAATGGTTTACCCTTTTTGTTTACAGTTAAACTGATCTACAGGAACAATTCCGTTAATAAAATTAGATGACATATGTAGGAAGGATAGCCTGAAAAACAAAGCAAATGTTAAAAATTGTCAGTGGTCATTTACAAAAAAGAAAAAGCTTTCTTGAAAATATATTAAAAATATTCAGGAGCATATATTTCATCAGAAGTCAGCAGGATTTAAATTCTAAGCCCCATATAGAGTTTGGAGTATTTTCTGTGGCATTTGTACTTCAGTTTAGCAAAGTTAAAAATAATTTAAAATGTTTAGTTTTGAATTTTAAGATGCAGAACTTTGGAAAATGACTGATTTAGTTTTAAAGATGTTTACTTACTAAATCTTTGGTTTTGATCAGAGGTTTCACAGTTTTAGTTGATGCCATGGGCTTCAGATATTACTTGCAAAACTGTGCTTTCATTCTGTCAAGAAAGAAAATAAGACTCTGACCCTTAATAGGCTGAAAGATTTAAAAAAGGATTTTAAAAAGCTATCTTATAAATAAGAGTGGAGGGATTAATCAATGATTAATGAATAATCAATGAATATATTTTAATACTTGCTTTTGGCAGGAGGAATACAATAAATGAGAATCAAACCCAAAGTTTCTTAGTGATGATTAAGCATCATGACACTAATGGTGAAAGGAAGCTACTGGATATCCTAACAATTTAAGTCACTGCTGTAATCAAGTTACCTTCTTTTGCAGCTTCATTTCATGAAGATAGAAACAGTGGGCCACAGTTGAGCATTTAGTCCTTTTCCCTGCCTCACAATGAATTAGGAAGGTGATCCCTGCTTAAAACAGATAGACAATTATCAGACCACTGAGGCGGCCAGTTGTAGCTTCATTCACACTGGTTCTCTGTGGATGCCAAGAGTTTGCAGGATCGAGGCCAGTATTTATAACTCCAATCTACTACATAGCTTTTTTCAGTCCTTGATTCTTAACAGGTGCTCTCCCCCTGCCCAGTCTCTGCTGACTGTGAAAGCAATTGAAGGTATTATGGTTAGACACTAAATATATCATAAAGATTAACTTGATAAATGATCAATTCTGGCCTCATGCTTGAAATTTAAGTCAATTGTCTGGATGAAATGTGTAAATCCCTGTATAACAGACATTTATCTCTCTCCAGATTTTTCTGTGCTCTGCATAAGATGAAAGCCAGTGAGTGGATAATCTTTTCTGGAGGTGATGCTGTATTTTTTTCTTCCACTAGGAATAATTTCCTGGGATGTGGTGTCCATCTGTGTGCCTGCGTGATGTACCGAAAATAAGGGACATGGGTATTTTGGAGAGTGTTTCCGGTGGTGAAGCTCTGAATGACCTGAGGTCTGATAGACATCCCAGGTAGAAAATGGGATCTTGTCTTCCAAACATTGTCCCCAGTGTCCAACTGGTCACACTCCTGTTCTTAGGGCTTGCCCCTGACAGGAGTGATGGGAGTATTTATTCTCCATAACAGCCTGCAGGCATTGTGCTGCATATGCTTTAGTGGAAATATTTTCTTTTTCTCTTACCTCTTTCCCTTCCTTTCTCTCCTGATCCTAGCTTCTCCCCTTCTTTTTCTGGATGGACTGCACATTTTCAAAGTTGAACACTTTATTTTTTCCCCATTATTCCCTAAGTGGCACGGCTGAAGTGTTACAGCCTGGTTGTCAAAGTGCCTTTAAAAAAGGGAATTGTCAGGGACTCACATATGTTTGAACTATGGTTCTTTGCATAGTGATTTTCAAGGGTTATCAGAGGAAAATATGAGTTGCTTTGACAGTGGTCCCATCACAAGCTCTTACCTTCAGGAATTCAACTTCCTACTTTTACAACCTATTCATAGTCCCTTTGGAAATTTTAAACACAGTATGTTAGGATGTTGGTTAACAGCAAATAAACCTGTGTGCTGACCTGCCCATGTGCTAATAATAAGTCATGAGTCTGTTTTTTAAGAAACTCTGTCACAAATGGTGGTTGAAAAAATAAATGAAAGGCCAGATTCCTACAGATAAGACCATCCAGATGGAACTGCTGAGGGATAGGTTAATGAGTTGGCTCTGTAGCCTTGACAGTCTTCTTTCAAAAAAAAAGGGGCACATGTTATTCAGACAAGCCCATGGCCTCTGCTTTCCAAAAGTGAAATTTACCATGGAGTGAAGGGCCAGCGAAAGGTCTCTGCCTTGGGCTCACATGGGATTGGAAGAACAGATAAGGTTTGTGCTAGTGAACCTCATTTTCAGGGAGTAAACTGGCCCTTTTGGGGAGTTCCTGAAGAGTAATCTAGCCTAGGAGTGAACATTTTGTACAGGTTTTTGATACACTCCTGGTCCTTATGGATTTGCAAAGACATCTGCATTTATGGGTTAGGGAGATTCATGGTTGTCTTGCTCATACCTTTCAGTCAGTTGCACAAAGGCTGCTTATGTGGGAAATATGCCATTATTTTTTGCAAGAATTGGATGGCTTTAATTTTTAACTTCATTTTTTTTTTTGTTATATCACTAAAGTAATTAGTTCCACTTTTCCATAATACTAATCAGTTCAGCATTTTCTGAAACGACTTTTTGTATTGCAGAAATTACTTCCATTTGCATGGAATGTTGGACTTGCTTAAAGTAAGAAATTATGGTTTTTGCCAGTAAACACCCCAGATATTGGGTACCTTTTATGGGAGATTGAGAGATGGCTAAAGAGCAATACCAACAGAAAAAACAATGATATGTAGCCATTATATCTTTTGCAACAATATCTCAGTTCTTGGTATGTGGTGGATGTGCTGCTTTATTTTTGGACAAAAACATAGCACAGAGAGCAACAAGTAAACTCCTTGGTCTTGGGAGTTGCTTCCTCCTTTGGCTGACGGACAATTTGCAGAGGTAGTTCCATGATTTCTAGTGTCTCAAGAGTGCATTAGAGTTTCACAGCAGGAGATTTGTAAAAGGGAAAGGAATGGTGTACAGGGAATTAAAAGGTCTGTAAAACTAGAGGCTCGCTCTCCTGTGAGGAGTGATCTTGTCTAAATCAATAAACGTCCATGGTCTGTGGTTTTCAGCTGTGATTGTTAGGATTGTGTGTTCAGTCAGTGCGTGCTGAGCAGAGCCAATATTGACTTAATAACACAAAAAATGTATTTACAGCTATTTGTCCAAATTCTGAATAACTGTTCCTTTTGTTCTCCGTCCTTTGCTATTCCCAGACCATAATGCAAACAGATTTTGGCTCTGAGTCCAGTGAAGTATTTCTAAACATGCTTAACTCCAGGCACATGAATACTCCAGTTAACATTTGGAAGACTTTCTACAGGCTTAAAGGAAAGCACACACTTAAAGGGTTTGCTAACTGCAAGTTTTGTTTTTCCTGAGTATTTAGGAGAACAATATTTTTAATGACTGTGCCATGCACAATAAAAGATGCTCTTGAATAAATATCAGTATTACCTGTCACTCCTTTTTCATTATTCTACATTCATCATTACCTATGTTTCTGCTGAACTGTTTATCTTGAATCAAAAATTGTAGTAAAGGGGCATGCGTGAAAAGCTGCACTTTGATACACAAGTGGTCAAAACCAATGACTGAGCAAAAAATCTTAGATGTCCAAGATTCCTTTTGCAGAAATGCTATGTAAACACATGGGAAAAAGAAAAAAAGGCAATATTGCTAATGAATAAAAGAGGAGGAATGAAGTGACTCTGTGTATATTTTTACCGCTAAAGGGTATCTTTTTTTCCTGCAGCTTAGCTGGTGTCTGCTCAGTCTTACCCTGCAAGGTCCTACAGGCACTGCAGACACCACACGTTAGCTGAGCAGGCTTAACTCTCTCACACTCAGCAGTGACTGCCTCTGCCTGCTCTGATCTTTTGGAAAAACTGTAGTGCTCAGCTTCTGCTAAGGGGGATAGCTAACATTTAATACTCTAAAGTTGTGCAACTACCACAGCAACAACCAGAGTAGTATTGGCAGTGAAGGAAAAAAAAACATTTGCATTTATAACCATTATTAAATTGGTTCTAATTCCAGGGTAGCAGTTAGGGAAATGACATCCAGAGGCATTAGGCAAAGATGCAGTCACAGCTGAATTTTTAATTTTTAAAAGTTAGAACATGAAACTGAAAACCAACTGGCTGGTTATGAGAAGAACACGTTCTTTATGAGCTGTTCGCTTACATTTTCTGGTGATTCATCTGCCTGTGGAAATCCTTTGCCATCCCTTATAGACTAAAATATCATTCTGAAGATAGACGCAGGATTCAAGCAGTACCATTCTCCCAAGATATCTTCTGATGAGGTGTCAGCTTCCTTTTGGCAGAGGCTGCAGGATAGATAAGGGCTGTGGCTACAGGCACAAAGGGCTTTTATGACAAGGTGAGAAAGAGAAAGTTTCAGATTAGCAGGAATTTGTATCTTTATTGTGCTTTTAACTTCAGTTTCAAATCTTAGAACAGATTTTTACTGGTACATGAACTCAGTGAACTAATGTCCTATTGCATTTTAATTTCACCACTCTGAGTCTCTGACTTCAAAGCCTGCTCCAAGTCTAGAGAAAAGTTTGCAATCTGCTTGATTTATCTACAGAAATGTGGATTTCTTGTATGTGGTCACAAAACAGGGGGAGCTCTTGAAATTCACCAGCTACAACTAAAAAAAATCTATTTTGGAAGATCCATTGTATTTGCACCTGGATGAAGGTCTTAACCAGCTCTTTACTGTTGAAGTAAGGATTACTGATTTTTAAGGAAACAAATAGAAGAAGCCTCAGAGTTAGACTAATTGAAAAAAAAAAGTGAAGTACAACAGTAAAACAAATATAAAAAGATATGCAGGATGTATTTCTTTCTTCTCCCTGCCTCTCTCCCATAGTTGTCTTATTCTCTGATTTTGTTCACACAATCACACAAAAACTTTTTAGATTTGCAAATCACTCCCACAAAATCATGTTTTGGAGCTTTAAAATGATGACCTGTCAGAGCTTACTCTAAGCCTGAGGGATGGATCACCTTCCATAAAATTGTTAAGGCTGTCCATCAGATCAGATGGAAATCTAATGAGTGCAGTAGTATCTCACCACTTAGGAATCATGCTCAGCATTTTGTGTAGCCATCCTCGGAGATAAAAGTCAGTGGTGTGTGAATTCAATTATTTCACATACATAAAACTTTCCAAATCTCCCCTGAGTTCACATGTTTTAGATATACCCGTATCTGTTACATTACTTCAGGGAGTGTCAACTGTACTTTGATTTTGAGGGAAATGAGATCAAAAAGAAATAAGATTTGGTTCATTGGAAAAGGACAGTTAGAGGCAGTGGTTGGTGAAAATCAAGGAGGGTAAGTTTTAAATTCTTCAGGCTGTTGAAATAATCCATGTAGACCAAGAGAATAGGGTTATTTCTACCACTGTACTGTAGAGAAACTGCAGAGCAGAAATTGGCAAAGGATATTAAGACCTCAGGTTTTATCCTGAACATTTCTCAGAAGTAACATGAAACTCAGGTCAATTCATCTCCACTAGAAACTGGATGTGTCCAAGTGTAGCACTTTATTCAGGTAATAAGCCAGGTACAAATATTGTTCTTGTGGTGGCCCATCAGACCTATCAGTCCATTCTCATTTGCAGCGGGGTTCTCTGTCCAGTAACCATAATTTGACCTCTAGTGTTTTGGGACAACTTTCACAACAAGGCAGGTAGTGGCCAATACTGAACATTCCTGAACTCTGGTTCTGTATATGCTTATCAGTCCACAGAGCCATCTCCATCAGAATCCACAAAAGTACATCAGTGATCTACTGCTGAAAGTTGCCACTTCTCTTTGTGGTCCAGGGAAACTGCTGGGTACTCAAATGTTTTTCAAAGTATGACATTTAAAAGCATAAAAATAGATGCAGTACCTAACTTTAGGAGCTTATCTCAAAAGTCCTGGTGGTCCTTACTTGGGCAAAGCAAATATCAAGGTCCTTGCAGTTTTTGTGAAGGCTGCTGGATAGGCATGTGGCTGTTTCCTCCTTAGTCAATAACAATTTGTTTATTTCTGGTATATCTTAGTATACAGTATTGTGACTCAATGGCAGATGAGTATATAAACAATCCTAGGTTGGTCTAAAGCAGCAGCATCTGTGGAGAGTCTGGCCTTGTCTGCTCCCTGGCACTATCTTAATTTCTCTAACTTTTCCTTTTCTGTGTACTACATGAAGTCTCTTCGCATATCTGTGGAAGGAGATTTATTTGGCAGTAAAAATGTCCACTTAAATTGAAAGTTCAGTTATTTACTTTATAGAAGTGAATAGTCTTCAATAAATCAGTTTTTCTTTCTCTTTCCTATTATTTTTTATTGTTTACATCCCTGTAACAGACACATCTCCCGTAAAGCCTTTCAGCTTTAATCCACCAAAGCAGGGAAAATGTGATGTTAAAGAGCAATTGAAGCAAAGGAGCAGCCAGACCTCTGAATTTTATTCCCCACTGATGGACGAGGGGCTGCCCTATACAATGTCATGTATCAGAAAAAAGCAGTTTTCACTTGCTTTTTGAGGTAAGAATTATTGTCTCTTTCAAGGGGTTCTAAGGGCCTAGAAGAGAAGGACAAGTCTCTGAGAGGGATGTGTGGCTGCTGCAACAGAGGGAATGGTACAAAGTAGACTGTGTGCTGCAGTAAATATGCTGAATAAGCCTCCTAGACAATTAGGAGTACCTTGTGTAAAACTCAGATACCTATCTGTAATGCAGACACCTTTGTGTTTTAAAAACATGAAGTTTTTAAAACACAAAGGTTTTAAATCTTGAATCTTCCTTCTGGGAGGAAGATTCAGGTCCTTGGCCACAGCTGAACACCCCGTCCGTTGGAGAGCTCTGTCTTGGTTTGGGAATTATGAATACCATGAACTCAGGGAAGATTTGTGGCCCTCAGGTAGAATGTAGTGTGTTTATTTGATATGATTAATATGTTTATTTCATATGAATAATGTGTTTATTTTATATAATTTCTGATTTGTACACTGGAGGTGGTAACTCTGCGCCAATACAGACATTTGTGGTGTGATTAAAGTGCCTTCTTATTTAACCCTGTTTATGTCTTGGGTGACGTCATCCCGTCTGTAGATGTTTCACCTCTTTGTCTACATTTATTTACTGCTTCTCCTGCTGAGAATCATTCAAGTGCACCACTGACTGAAAGAGCCTGACTAAACATTTTCTAAAGAAAAGCACGCTAAGTCTTCAAAATTGGTTGCGAAATGTACTTATCAGAGTATGCTGTGGTATGGTAGGTGCTCTGTGTCATAAGTGGCAAGAATCCCCAGTCTGTCCCTGCAGCTCTTCCTCATGTTGAAGTTGCTTTTAACTCCGATGCTATTTCTGTCTTTTGGCAGCAGGGTTGGCAAGTTTAAATTTTGAAAGCTGGGGAATGAGAGAGCTACAGCACTGCTTAGTGAAGGGGTCAGAAAGGACAGGCTAGCTTGAAGCAGGCGGGACTGCTCGTGGGGCAGGGGAAGGTGAAATCCTACATGGAGCCCAGATGTCCCTCCCCCACCCTATAAGCTCCGTGTCAAAGCCGACCTCTTCCTGTTGGAGGAGGACTGGCTACGACTCCTTTCAGGGGCTGTCAGCGCTTCTCCTGTAACTGCCCTGTGGAGATGCTGTTGAGTGACGCGAAACACTTTTTCTCCTGACAGGATTAGCGAGCCATCTCTCCACACTGCCCAGCTTCCTCCTCCGCCTCCACCAGCTCTCTCTATGTGGCCAGAGAGGTATGCTTGTGTCTTGGATAACAAAACAGCACTGGGTCACTTCTCCCATGTTTGCTACTGACAGAGGAACTTGGTTAGAGAAAACTTTGATTATTCATGCAGCTCCATTTTTGGATCGAGAACAGGAATTGTTAGTCTATGTCCATTTCTTTTGTATCTCTCCATTTCCACCTTGTGGAAGCATAGGGATTGTCCAATGTTATGTCCAGCCTGTGGCCCTTCCAGATCCATTCCTGCTATGTCCACAGTCTTCTCATCAGGAGTTCTGTAGGAGTGAAAAGATGATCGTAGTGGTTAGCCTATCTCAGCGTAAATACCACGACTAATCTCTGATGATTGAAAACTTTCCTTGTTCTGAGAAGATGTGTGATAAAACTTTGCCAATAGAACTTCCAAAATGAGGATTTTTTTATGCTGGGTGTTCATTTTGACTCCTCACGTAACAATGTAAGACAGTCAAGGAGCTGTTTTACAGGCACCTCAGGGGGTGATCAGTCTCACCATTTGCTGAGGGGGAATTAAGAAACCAGTAGTAACTTGCCTGTCCCAAGATGATGCTTGGTGGTTATCCTGTCCTTTTCTTCATTGTCCCCTGACTAGTTTGTCTGTGTTGGGTGACTTAAGCAGATCTTCTCTTTGATTTGACTGCTTTGCTTTAATCAAAAAGATTACTGTACCTCTTTTGGAATGACTGTGCTTTTGTTAACTCATGTTAACTAAAGCATGATAGCCAGGTCTTAACAGTTAGTCTTGCCTTGCACTTAAATGTGTACTTTTCTTATTGCAAAAAATATAGATGCAAATATGTATGAAAACATACATTTCCCCCCTGACTGCGTATAATACAGAGAAAAAAGCAGAATTTTTCTTCATTCCATATGTAGTGCGGTTAGTATGTATTCAGCTAAGTATGTATTCAAATAATTCATTCAGATTGCAGTAAGCATGTGTATTGAAATTGGTTGGGCCTCCTTATGGGTTGAATCTGGCTCTGCAAATTTACTGTATTATATTACTACATTACAATATGCTGTCATGTTCAAATCTTTGAATTTATTAAGCAGGATATAATGTGCCAGATCTTTACAAATTTCTCAGTGTTTTGATAGTGGTTGTTGGCAGTATTATCATTAACTCAGCAAGCCAAATGACCCTTGCACTAGATTTTCCAAGCAGATGTCAATGCAAGAAACTAATCTCAGTTTATCTCAAATTATTCTCCTTTTAGATGGTTATTCAATCCGTGAAGTATGGGACGATCCATATTCACATTACCCCAAGGGAAGCTCTTTGAAAGAACTGTGACCTCTTTGCACTTGAAGGTTAGAGGAAAGCATTTTCTTCCAACTTTTTACAACTCTGCTTCCATATGTTGCCAACTCTACTAATCTTTTTGCCAAGGAAAAACAGCCCTATTACTTTCTCTCCTATTCCACCTCTAATTTGTCTTGTTCAGGGTTATTTCTTGGGAAGAGGACTTGTTTCTTCTCTAAAGCAATCTTTTCTAGCAACAGCTTCTCAAGTATTATGGTCTTACCATGACTTGATCCTTTTGGAAACACTGAAATGTGAAAAGGGGCACTTGGATCTCATGGTGACGAGCAGGCTTAAAAACACTTAGGTAGATCAAAAAGACTGAGTTACTGAGTTTTGTGGCTTCTGTTTGGATTTTTTGTTTTATGTAACCTGCAGTGTCAACAGAGCCAAAACTCTGAAAGGCATTCCAGACAGGAAAAGCCAGTGGGGAAATGACCTGAAACTGTTGTTGGCACTGCTCTTTAGAAGTGAGTCTTTTTATTGTCGGCAAGGCAGTGGCTGCAGACAACTATAGCTGTGTTGTTACTAGCTGGTGCAGTGCTGAGGATACCTACTAGATAGTGGCATTTCATGGAAAACTAGAAAATCCCAGAAAACTCTCTTTTCAGACTTGAAGTTTTGGTTTCCCTGTGGCAGGAATTTTTCTCCATTTGATTTTGTAGCCAAAGGAAAACTGTCACAGGGCCTGACTTTTCATCAGGCTCTTGAAATCAATTATGAGACATGTTGAAAGGACTTTGAGTGATTCAGAGAATCCTGGTTATTTTTGTGACACAAGCTTCCTATATTGTCTAACCAGCATCCCTAAGAAAGACAGAATGGTTGTCTGCTATGCAACAATAATGCCATAAAAAGAGAAGGAAAAGGAATGAGAAAGGCAAAAGCATTATAAACTTACAAAGAAAACCACATGTAGAGTGACCTCTCTTGATCTTTTCCATCAAGGCACCAAGTATTGTGTCTTAATGTACAAATCTAGCTAAATTTAATCTATACACTGTCTACTATATTCCCTCTAGGGAATGCAATGCCAAATGACCACACAGTGTTCTCACACTAAAATCTTCCATCAGCGTTGCTGTGGGTTGTGGGGGATATTAAGTCAGGCAGTCTCCTTGCTGCTCTAGCCTAAAAAAGAGGCCAAAGTTCAAGAGTTTAATTAATTCATTCA
>VYZT01060159.1:0-50415 GCA_013400735.1 Pomatostomus ruficeps | reverse complement strand
GTAAAGTAAAAACAAACCGAGTATTTTCATTGATTGTCCAGACATCCAACTCACTTGGTCTCTTTTTTTTTCCCCCTTCCTCTCCTTTTCCCCTTCTAGAAATCAAGGGGTTATAGAATTTTAATATCGGAAATGAAGATACTTAAACAAATCATTCCATAGTCAAGGTTTTGCTTCTAACTTCTTTTCATTCATTACTATATTTGATAGTAATTTTTAAACATAAACCCTTTATTTGATTGTGGTTCTTTATCCGCTGAAATTTTACTAATTTTCTTTTTCTACTAGTCACTGAACAAAGACTGTGTTTCAGGAATGCTGGCTGCTTTCAGAGCCCTGGCTGTGTGAGATAGCTCCTTCTCTCTCAGAAAGTGTAACCTCATGTAGCATGGAGCAATTAAACTGTTGGGAAATATAAGAAACCCTGTGGTCACAGGAGATGCAATCCTACATTGACTGCGAAACTCCCTGCCAGATGAAATAAAAATAGCTATTAATTTCACCGTGTTACGAGCTAGGAGCGCACACGGGAGCCAAGCTCCAAAGCCATCCCTTTGTACGGTTTTCCCTGAAATGTAAATGCAGTCATGCTGTCAAATAAAAACAGAGGCAGCAGTATTAATGCTAGACACTGCTGTCACACTTGTAAAATCTGGAAAAAACGCTTCGTCTGAGGCTGGTGTGCACCAGTTTGAGAACCCCACTGGAAACTCAGCGATCACATTCACTGTGCTAATTCATAGTTCCCCCTTACAAATGCACACAAGCAACAGCATCGAGGCCAACGAGATGAAAGAAGGACTGGACTAAAAGTGTGGAGGAGAGCAATAGATTACCTTGGTTAACTTGGTAGTTCAGGAGTTCATGAGAAGTTTGTGACTGCTGTTCTTTGTTTTTCTTCTGCAGAGCAATTTCCCCTGTCCTCTTCCGCCTCTTTCATGTTATTTATTTTCTAGTAACATTGACCTTCTGCACTGAAAAATAAAAAGAATCCTTCTTAAAGAAGGACTCCTCTATGTGAAAGGATTTTTCTTGAGTTCACATTTGGTAAATGTATTTTCTTGCTGGTTTTTCTGGCTTCTGCATAGAACTGTATTTTACATTTTAAGTAAATTCTTTAAAAGTGCATGACTTGAAAACCTACATTCCCTGGTTTTCATTAAGATCTGAATTAGTCTCTTAAGTCTAAAATTCAAAGTCAAATTCAAAAATAAAGCTGAGCCTCATAAGTCACTTAGGTGCTCTTCAGATTTACTTTTAGGGCAAATCCTGATAGCAATTTCTTCTCTCTGTATTGTTTACAGTGATAATCTGATGTTTAGCCAATGCTTGGCTGTAGAACAACAGAGAGTTGTGAGATGACCAAGCTCATTTCCTGAGCTGCATCTTTTTGTTTTCATAAGAGTTCTTTATTTAACATTTCATTTAACAAGCCTTGGGGACTATCTCTTGATTAGATTCTGTGTGTTTCCTGCCACTTGGATGAACTGGGAAATGTAGCCTTAAAGCCAGAGCCGATATAAATATTTTTTCATAGAGTGATGTAACAACCAGCTTTCTGTTTCATGAAATTCAGACTTGTTAGAAACTCTGAAATTTTCCTCCATTTTTGGTTTGTCCTGAAAAATCATTTCAGTTGGTGGCTCATCTAAGTGAAGAAGCTGGGGATTTAGCATTGTAGGAAACTACAGCAGAGTCACTATCAGAAAAAAAGTGGTTAAATTTTCCAAAATAAGATCGGGATATCAGTGTTCATAGCATTATGTTAAAAACTGGCCTATGATAACCTAAAATAAGTGTACACTTCACTTATGTGTCTGTAAGGTGGGAGTCCTTGTGTATTATTTGTTCACTCTTTTGTATATTCATTGATAGGCAGACAAATTATAAAAACCTTCATCTGATTTGTCCTGCAGTGAAAACCAACTGAAAGCTTTCCCTCCCTGAACAAATTCCTGGATATAATTGCTGATTTGTGGGACTAACTTTGTAGGCCCATACTCTGCTCTTAGGCTTCATAGTGGAGACCTGAACTGACTTCAGCTGAGTGAGGTTACTCTGCAAATGTCCTTGTGTGAGACCAGCAGCTAGCTCAGAAGAAGAGAGTCGTGGTAGGTATGTCTGGAGAATATGAGTGAGAAATTGGGGATGACAGTAAAATCTAGACCAAGAGAAAATGGAAATTTGTGCTATAGGCATCTTTTTGGGGAAGAGGCCAGCTGAGATAGTCAAGACTAACAATTGTCACCATGGGATATACCCTTGAGAGGTTCAGCCAAAGGACTTGAATGTTGGAAGTTTTTCAGGTTTTTTTTTCCCCCTCAACCAGTGTAAGATTAATTTATGGTATTTGGGCAGGGGAGAAGTTGGGAGATGGGGTCAAATTGATGGCAAGCTGCCAAAATCTGCTTAACTTCTTTATCAAAAGAAAAATAAACTTTAATCTACTTTTCTGATGTCTCTGAGTGTGAAAATGGGTGTGTTGCAAAATGAATGCATAAGCTGCTCTGCAGCAATGAATTTCAAATTCTTAAAGTTTATGGGACAATATTAAACCTGTAGTTATGGTGGTATGTTAACTATTGTCAAGTTTTACTAGCTTTGCTTGAGTTCACTTAAGAAAAAAAGAAAAATCTCAGAGACTTACTGCTGCTCTTAGTTTCCAATGGTCAATGTTCAAATGCTGCTTGGATTTCTCTGCTGATTGTTTTGATTTGCTTCTCAAAGGCCAACATGTAATTCACTCAGTCTGGCTCCTGAGTCTGATTATGATTTTTGTAGTGCCATCTCCTTGCCTCAGTCTTTATAGGTTTTTTTGATTGGTGTAGGGCCATTGCATCTTGGTTTTCTCTTGTGGACTTTCAGTGTGATGTGCCAGGTCTGCAGGATGGTAATAATTTTTTGCCCTTCTCTCTGGTTGTTGTGTAACAGAATTTATTCAAGTATGCCAAAGCTCCCAAAATGTTCTGACTTACTCTTTGTTATCCCAATTAATCATGGTCCTAATAAGTTCCCCAGTTATTGAATTTGCCTGTCTCTTAACTCCATTTTCATAAAACTATTTTTATAAGACATTGTTAAATAAGACTCTCTTTTTAGTCACTTTGGCTTTGCCAGACTTTAAATGTTAGCTTTAAATTTTGTCAGGTGTCTGCATCGAGCAGAATCTGTTTGCTTGGACAAAAAATACAGCATTATAGTCTAGCATTTTTCAGAGTAATGAAAAGGAAAAAAAAGTACCCTGTTTCAATATATATTTTAACTCCTAAGTATTAAAAAGTTTAAAAAAGTATTTGTAGCCACATGCTTTGAATCAGATACCTGACAAAGCCAGAGGCTTGAGCATTTGGGCCAGAAATATGTCTTTAGACATTCATCTTGAAGAATCTTACCTTATTTGATGTAATTATCCCCTTTTTAAGAAATCTGAATTTAATTTTTTTTTTGGAAATTTTTTAGCTTATAAAGTCTCAATTATATGAAGCATTAAAATTTCCTGGGTGCTGAAAATGTCAGTTTTGCTCAGCTGTTACCAAGGTCATGCCTTTTTTGATACTGTGTGGTAAAAAGCTTTTGGACATCATATTTTGAAGCTACCAGTACCCTAAGAAGTCAACCCTCAATTCTGATATCTGGAATATTTTAAGTAAGGGTGGTAAAAAAGAAAAAAAAAGGTGCCCTATGTCACATGAAGACACTTTCTCTTCCCTCATGGTTAAATTACTCATGGTGGATGTGGCAGGGTTCAGTGGTGAAGGATGTCTGCAGCCATGCAGGTGAAGGTCCTGTCATGTAACATTGAGCCCTGGAAAGGCTCAGTGAAAACCTGGAAAAAGTCAGATGAGGATTTTCCTAAATATTAAGTTTGTCATGGGTAAAATAGCTTGACATGGGGAATTTTGCTTATATTAATTTATTGCAAATTAACACAAAAATTTGATTACTGATTCAGTTATGGAGCTCTACCAATGAGCTTCAGTTTTGAGGTGTTCAACAGGAAGGTTGGAGTACGCAGGAACTTGTGGTGACCAGCCCTGGACTGCCTCCACACAGAGATTTCCTGCACTCCCTGGCTGCCTACACCCTGCCACTTAGGTCCAGTAGAAATCTGGGAGCATTTCCTAACTTGCAGTGTAGGTGAGCATGCCCTGAAATCTGAATCTTGCAGAACTCATTCCGATTTGGCCCATTGGGTAGAGAGCTGACTCTTGTGTTTTGCTGCTCCAGGGAATTTTGCTTTACTGAATTTTCAATTATTTTCTGCAAAAGCTGCAATTAAAGTTCTGAGGGGGAAAAGAGACAGCAGATATACTTTCCAATATTTTCTGCTTCTGGGACTGAAAAGCTGCTGCAGCTAATTTATCCCTCTAAACATTAGGCACTGCTATTGAAAACATGCGGAGAGAAGTAGAATGGAAGCGTCCAGCAAAAACATGAGTTTGATGGAAGATTTAAGAATACAAAACTTGCGGAAGCAATGTTGCATATTATAATGTTTTCATCATACAACATTGTTATGCTGATTTTTAAATGCAGTTCTAATGAAAGTAGTATCCCAGCTTACAGTTGAACTGCAGTAATCTCCCTTTGTTCAAAACACCAATTGATATGGATGAATTATGCCAGCAAGAAATAAAAATAGAATATGTTATTTGAAAGCCATGCTTGTCAGATAAAAGCGGGAATAAATTATTATGTACCTTTGAAAAAAATACATTTAAGATACAAACAGTGAAGACAAAAGCATTGGGTGAAGAAATACAGTTAAAAGAGCACATCTGTTTCAAATTCTCATTTGGGGCAAAAGATCCCCACATATGTTTTTATTTTAAATTTGCATGTGTGTTGTTATCCTTGTGCTAACTATTAGGTAAATAAACGTATTGAGAATCCATTTTTCAGTGGAGTTTGGTTAGGGGTATTTGTACACGCTCTGTGAGAGATAATTTGAAAGCTAATTGAAGTTTTGTGAGGAACCAATTGCCCGCATGTCCCTTAATTATAAATACCTGCCTTTCTTGTATTAGTACTGATCAAAGGCATTTATTTATCTTGGAAATGAAATAATTTTCCCCTTTGGTTTGTGTTTTTGACATGCCTTACTAGAGAACAGCATAACGCAGACCCATGTCACAGCTATAGCTGAGCAAGAGTTGAACTGTAGAGGAAACTAATTTGGTTTTGGTTAATGAGAGTCATGTATTCAGCAGTGATTGGTTTAGACAGTGATTTTAGATACACTAAAAGTGAAGTTATTAAGTATTGTACTGAATAGATAGGGGGTCTCATGTTAATATACCTAGCTCTTTGTGCATAAGTAGGAGAAATTCCAGTGCCATTGAAATCTTTGGTAAAATCTATGTTTCCTTCAGCGGAACTTGAGTTTTACCCTGCAGCCCTTGTACACGTCTCTCAGTCTCAGTCTGCACTTTTATGAAGATTTGTGGTGAGAAAGTATTCGCTTTAGGTTGCAAGGTCCATGTCATTAGAAAAATTACTTGCGTGAGCAGAATATCCTCTTCTGTTTTTGTTACCAAATTAAAATACCTAAATTAGGAGCCTTGACCCTTTTCAAGGTCAGAGAAGATAGGGGGAGCAATTTACCCATCTGGGATCTGATTCATCCTCTGGATGTGATTCAGGAGGGAGCTGCCTTGTACTTGCGAAGGTGGGAGAAGCCAAGCTTTGGAGCTGCCCATTACTGCTGCGCTTCCCTGGAGAGCATGAGATCTTTGGGTGGTCCAGGGAGCACTGATAGGCTCTGTCACAGGCACTCTGAGGAACAGTTGAAGGAATATCACAGAATAGAAGTCAAGGGGATGACTGAAGTTACTCCCCAAGTATCTGGGCAACATTTCACCTCTTGGTGTTGACTAGGGGAGCACACAGGTGAGAAAGTGTTTTTCGTGCATTTTGCGGGAGCTAGAAATGCATTGGGTCTTGAAATGAAAATAACTTTATGGACTAATTATGTTCACTTCTTCACTGCAGACAAGTTAGTGATTCAATATCACTGCCTCTGCCACTTTATTGCTCCAAGAAATAGTCATAAAAAGTAGCAATAGAGTCATTACAGAACTCTATTAAAACCATCACTGTGCCTCTAACTGCTGCAAGTAAAGAAAAAGGCTTCTGGGCCAAAGTTTTCTATCCAAGATTTTTGCCCTCTGTAGAGACGAAGGAGACTAAAAAAGAAATCCCTGTCTGTAGTTCTTGCCAAATAGGCATGGCTTCAGTGTTTGGAGAGTCCCTCTTGGGAGATCAGGAATGGTTCGATGTAGAGAGATTTACACAGACTTAAAACTTATAATGAAACTATTATCTTTGCTCTCTCTCCTCTTTCTAAATCATATAAAGTCAGGTGGTATGTTCTCACAGTAGTATTAGTATCTGTCAAGTCAGATATAAAGCAAAAAAAATATTCCTGACTTGGGTAAAAGTTAGAGGTGAAAATGAAAACTGTTAGTGAAGAAGTGATTTTTATGTTGTCTCCAATAGTAAGTAAGGTGTTGCTCTTGCAAGTCATTCTCTATGAGATGATCTGGTGCCAAGTCTCATTAATTTCAGCAGGAGCTTCGTGAGAGCCTGGGGATTCTGCCTTTCAGAGCAATTTATGTGTCTGAGGCTGAGATGGAGAAAGAGCTTTGTGTGCTGGAGGACAAGATGGGGAGCTGCTGGCAGGGGGAACTAAGCAGGGAGGGAGCGAGGGGGGAACTAGAAAGGTAGTAATGCCATTACAATCAGAAGAGTTTTCTTGAGTTAAAATCCAGCTGAAATACATTCCCTGTTCTGCTTAAAAAAATACAGCCCTAATAATCCTGGATTGCCAGGGATCAATCCTGCCTCCACTGAGAGCACTGAAGTCTGCTGGTTGGTTTTACAAACCTGGGTTTTCAGTCCCTGTCAGATCATTCACAGACTTGCACAAGGTTGCCAGAGCACTGCAGGGTTGGTTTATACCCTCCCTGTTTCATGCTAAGATGGAAACATTTTGAAACCCAACCCGGGAAAAGTGAAATTCTGAAAGAAAACACAGAAGTCCCTGTTAAATACTCTGGAGCTCATATAGCGTTATAAAATTCTCCAAAGCTGACTTGATAAATGTGGGAGATTGAGGATGCACCACCCTATCTGTTTTTAGACTTTCCTCCCCTTTAAGCATCAAAAAATTGCTGCTGTAGTAATCATCGCAGCTGATGTGCTCAGGAGGAGAAACTCAGATTGTCAGATTGAGCTATCCAGAGAAAGAAAGTGAGAATATACATTGAAGTACACGCTTCTCCTTTTTGCCAAGTGTTTTCTTGTAGAGGAAGATTTGTTCTTGGGTTTTTGTTTGTTTGTTTGGTTTCTATTTTTTTCCTTACCCTGTTTAAGATCCTTAATTAAAAAGTTTATTTGCTTAGTGTAGGGACTGGTCTGCTCACCTTCCCCCCAGCCCAATCCTACCTTCTGTTTCACAGAGGTCAGCACCATTCATGCCAGAGAGGGTTTCAGGAGTCACTAAGATGTGTTGCTGAAAACCTGTCTTTATGGTAAGTTTCTCCTTTCCTCTCACCCTCTTTAATAAAAGTTTTGCTGTTGTGGTGAAGTCTGAGCACTTGTCATTAGTAATAATTAAAAAATAGTGTTTACAAGTTTGAAAAGACTGAAAGTAGGACTACATGTGATTTTTGTGCATTCAGAATTAATACCCAATCTGTTTGTGCTGTGTTAATATAAATTTGTTTCAAATAACTTTGTTACCTTCAGGGACTTGCTGTTTAAACTTTTTCCCCAAGTCTCTAAACACTTTTAACCTTACTTTTCCAAATTTTATTCTATGCTCCATATATATGAGATCTCATTTTGAACACTTATTGTTAATTTTCATGATTGGTGTAAAAGAGAAGCATGGAATTCAGGTCATTTGGATTGAATCCATGGGAAAATGCCCCTAAAAATTAATTTATGATGGATGAGATTGATGCTGAAAAGGCTGACTTAATTTGTTTCATTATGTTGGGAAAATGAAACTGAAGGCTTGACAGCACCAAACTGAGGTGGGCACAGCAAAGTCCATTTCTTGGCAACCTCCACTTGTAGCTTTGTCAGTGCATCTCTTTAATGATAAGCAATGTGCTGATCTTTGGCAGCTCCTGACCAAAATCCTGAATTAATTTTGCACCCAGGGGAGAGTACAAATCATCAGTGTGATGTTGTTCGTGGTGTTCATTTTTCAGAAATTTCAGTAGTGCAAATAAATGGTTCTGAAACAGAGACTGGTGAAGAGAGGAGCAGGAGAAATAGGGTAGTCAGAATAGGAAAAGAGGGTATTTCTTACCACTGTGTTCAAGGGAAAACGGAGATGGAGATGTGAAGACTGGGTACTGCTTAACCTGTGGAAAACACAGGTCCTTAGCAGGGATTTGTACTTCCATGTACGCCATAACAGTTCAGTGCTCCGTGAGCAGTGGTCTGCTGGTGACAAAAGGATGTCACTCATTAACTCCTGTATGGGAACAAAAACATCTTAAATCTTCGAGATGACATCATTTCACTTCTTTGCCTTTATGGAATCAGATTAAATACAGAGCGCATTTTTTTACCTTTCATGTCAGAATAGCTCTCAAATATGTTGTTGTTAGAAATTCTGTCATGAGCAGAAGCATTAAGTGCTGCCCCTTCTCATTTGGCTAATGAAAGGAACGACTAATGAAGCAAGAGTGCAAGAGTTCAGGCATAATTTCATTCTATTTGAATTTGAAAATGCTGGGTTACAAAAGTCTTATGAATTTCCATTTGTGGAAGAAAGATAACTATTAGAACAGAGCTCCTACTTCAAGCTTCCTGCAGTGATTTTCTTTAGCGTTGCTTCTTTAGTTGTAGGGAAATGTAGAGATTCTGAAAATATTGTCCCATTTTAAACAGAGGGAGATGTGTTTCTGGGTTAGCCAGTGCTGGTGCTGCCTGTGCCTTTCAGATGTGGTCTTGACACTCTGGTTCTAGCACAAGAAAAGCTGAGGGTCTGGCAACTGATTAACAATGATGGGAATCTACCTTGTTTGTCATCAAAACTCAGGGCAAAGTTAAATTTTCCTTTAAAATAGTATGTTTAAGCCCATTTGCAGATCAGGCCAATTTTGAGAAATAAAGACATGAGTACTTGCTGGCATCCAACAGTGATGCTGTAAGCTGCTGTTACCCATGAAAATGGGGTTTCCATGTGAAAACACGGAAAAGCCTATGGACACTTGGGCATTTACAAGCACACAATGTGTGCATGTTTATGGCCGTGCAATGGTACACAGACTTTGGCCACAGAAATATTGTCCATAAAGTGCAAAACCATGGCTGTACACATAAGTGCATTCCCTACTGATTAGCAACCTGCCATAAACCCCTGTTGACACAGCCATTGGTTGTGCGTAATCATCGCGCGCATTTTTAACCATCATGTTAAGACTCCCAGTTTCTTGTAAAATCAGTCGCTGCAGTATTTTCCTTTTTTATTAATACCTGTGTGTATGAGGTGTCTGACAGAGTTATTATCCACTCTGGTGATGAAAAACTCCTGCTGAGGTCCAGGGGAACAGGATTGCGAAGACCAGCACGATGTCTGTCTTATAAAGTGCTCATTCTTCTGACTGACCATCTGTGTGTGAAAAACGACTGCTCTTACGCAGCAGTAGTTTTGTTGAGTTTGGCCTTGATTTCTTTTTTCCAGATTCTGCCTAGCAAAAAGGGAGGGAGTGAAGGGAAAAGGCAAATTTCATTGGGGAATGGAGGAGGTGGGGGTGGAAGGAAGGAGAGCTGAAAGCTTAAAAAATGAGTGACTGGTAGAAGAGTACAGTAAAGTCAGTGAATAATTTTACTGTCCTGGTCTAGCAGCTTGGGAATGTGCCATGTTAAACAATAACATCTTCCAAGTGAGAAAGGCAGAGAGGGAGGGGAAAGCTGGGGCTGAGTGAGAGGAGGGGACTGGAGGTAAAAGAGGGATTGGATCCTTGAGTACAGTCACTGCCAGTCCTAGGATCAGCTACTTTTTATTTTTCTTGGTTTTTTTTCTTTAAATATTTGACACTGAGTCAATGCCCAGGAAATAAAAATCTATACTACTCTGTTACTATTGCTTGACAAATAACATTGCAGATAGGCTGCTGGCTTCAGGTTTTACCTAAATCAATTAAATCATTATTGCTTCTTTGGAGCCCTATGGACCTCACTTCTCTAAAATCATTTTATTGCACTGAAGGTGATCCAGAGACAAAGATGTAGTGCTGCCATGCAGCTTGGCCTGGGTCTGTTTTTATTTCTCTCCATTCACCTACTGAAAAGGCTATCCAGAAGCTTTTGAAGGCTTCACAGTATTATCCATGTTTTCCAGATTCCAAGTAGGCTTATCCATTGAGACACCTGCTGCCAGTTTGCTCTCAGCCATGTGCACCTTTGGGATTTCAGCACATAGGGTACCTTGGTCAGTGTGATGATCTGCTAGGAAAAATGAAGGTAGCTGGGTGCTTTGGGAAGCTTTAAGTAAACCCTAAAGACAATTTCCTGCTCTGTTTCAGGCTGTTTCTGTATCTGGTTATTAGCACTGCTGTGCTGCAGGAGTGTTGGTTTCAGGTTTGCTATGCAGAATAGAGGGGACTTTCAGGGCATGGTGGCCCAGAACAAAGGGGCTGTCAGTTCGCTGCTGGAGAAAACTTGTCCTGACAGAGATGGTACGTGAGGCTTGGGCAGTGGCCACCCTCAGCCTGGGTTTGGGCTTGCACTGAATGCAATTTTTGTGGCGTCTTGCCGACGTCTGATTTGGAGGAAACTGATGCTGTGACTGAATGTGGCCCTTAGTTCTTAGTTTAATTAAGAGTTAAGCTCCGCCGGGTCTCATGCACCATCTGGTGAGAAGATGTCCTGTGTGTGCCTGGCTATTCATGTGTGGTGTGCCCCACCTCTTCCCCCAGCATCGGCACACCGGGACAGTGGCTCCCACCTGCTGCTAGAGCCACAGTGGATTTCATGATGAAACCTGCTGCCTTTCATCTGTGGCTGCACAGACCCCGCGAGACACCTTTCTCTGGAACTGAGCAGCAAACGTGAGCTTCTGCTGCCTGATTGACTGGGAGGTCTTTTCAGGAGGGTGTGAAATTGTAGCAGGCTCAACATTTGTTGTGCAGGAGGAGAGACAGGACCAAAAACTTGAGAATATTTCAGGGATATTGGATAATTTCAGACATTTAAGCCAATGCTGGTAGGAGGCAAGCCTGAAATCAACACTGAACTGGCTTGAAAAAAACCTCTCCAAAACCAAACCTAAACCAAAAGAACCAACCAATAAAAACAACAGACATATAGGAAACTGAGCTGAGCTTCCTATAGCAGGTCCTTTTCTAAAGAGCTAATGTATCATAGCATTGATGGACACCCAGCAAGAGGTAAGAAGGAGAAAGGTGTTGCTTTTCTAACTCATAACTTGTGTCAGTTAAGAGGTACTTCATGCTTTTATGAGAATGGATGTGGAACGCCTCCAAGAAATGGGTGAAAACAATGTAGGAAACACTTCCCCAACTATCTAGAACATCACAATGATGCAATAGAAGGAATGGCAACCATAGGAGTGGAAGGTTACTGACAAAAATCTGTTCCATGTTATTCAAATTATTCCTGATCTAAAAATGGGGATAAGCAGTAAAAGGACAAGATTTGCTAATGATATAAAACTATTCAGGAAAACCTAAACCCAAACCAACCCTGGAGAACTGTAGATACTATTAGGATGCTGAATGACTGAATGTCTTTTCTCAGGTTATTTTCTAATGTTAATAAATGAAGAGTGGTGAAGCTAGCAAAACTATATATATGCCATGATTAGCAGGAAATAGCCACTCCCACCTGGAGGGAAACACCTCAGGTGTCATTATGGCTATCTCTGAGAATGTCACCTCAAAATGATGGCAGAGTCATCTAGAATGTTAGGATCTGGTAGAAGGGAAGTGGAAATCAAAGTACAGAACAAAAACATCCTGCCACAGACCATTCACACCTGATCTTCTATGTGAAACTCTGAAAACATTTACTTTAAAAATCCTAAGGATTTTGAGAAAAAAAGCAAAGATATGGATCATATGGATGATATGGAATGAGTTCTACATGACAAGGAGTTTGATGGATTTCCTAGGCTGGAAAAGAGTGGCTGTGGGGGACAGATGATCGTTATTTTTAAAAGCCATAAAAGTGAATGAAGGGTAGAGAAAGTAAATAAAGAACTATTTCTGTATTCATTGTTTCTCACTAAGCAAGGACTAAGAACAAACAAAAGGAAGTGCTGTGAAATTGTAGACCTCATTGACACATATTGTACTGGACAAAAGCATCAGCAGGTTCAGAGAGAGATCAGGCAAATTATACAGGGGTGGGTTTGTGAGTACCTACCAAATGTGATGGTGCAGGTGCAAACTCTCAGTTCAGGAAGTGTTGCCTTGACTTTGCAGTGTTTAGTGTTTTTTTGTTAGACTTTTTCTCTCATAGCTATGACTTGTTTTCTTTCTATTATTTATGTTTTCTTAAATTGTATCTGTGTTTACAAATTTTAGTATACTAAGCAGAGAAATATGATTAACAAATACTTTGACCAAGTAGATTATAAGAGGTGGTGATTTCTACCTCCAATCCACAGTGATGTGTGAAAACATATAAATAAAGTCGGAGGGCTCTGCCCTCTCTCTTCCTGCTCTCTCTCCTGCTGCGTCTGTGTGTTCTTTGTGTAGCTCTCCTTCAGGCCCTCGGCCTAGCAGGCCTGCCTGGAGAGTGCCATAAGGAAGTCTCTAAGCTGGTACCTTCCTGGGAGCTGGATGAATACAGCAGGGAAAGAATGATTCTTTATATACCCCTTTTCTTATAACTGATTTTAGTGTGAACTCCGGAGGCCTTTAATCTGGCCTCAGAAGGGAGTGCCAGATTATGAAACCTGTCTTTTCCTCACTTGGTAGTGTAAGAAATTACTTCTTATTGGCCTGGTACAAATGGCAGGCACATCACTGGGTGAATGGGGAGCGTGTTCTGTGATGAGGAAGGCTCTGCACAGCCTGTCAGGGGAACTGGGCTTGTGGCAGGGGTGCCCACATTCTTGTCTGGCTGTGCAAGTGGAGGGGATGATGGGAAGTACTACAAAGCAAAGTGCTCTTCACTTGATACAGATCATCTGTCTTAAGTGATTGAAACCACATTTTTACACCAGAGAAAATGACTGGCCACAGTTAATTTGGGAGGTGGAAGTCTGCTCTGGGAAAGTGAACAACGGCTGATCACAGGGTTGTGTTCTTGCTGATAGTGTGGCTGCTGATGTTTTTTCCATATCAGTGTCAAAGAGGGAAACCAGCAGCTCATGTGCCAATGGGAGGGATAACTGTTACCAATGTCAGTACTTTGTAAACTACTTCACTATGCTCCCTGTCTCTTCTCTTTACCTCACAGCCTCTGCCTTAATAAGTATTTTAGATGGAGAGATATTATCTGCAAGACCTACATGTGCTGTGTAGATGTACTGTAAAGGTGTAGAAGAACAGAACCTCCCTTTACTGTCTGCTCTGGGTTCTACTCACAAAAATCTGATGGTAAAAATGAGTAGAATAGACTGAGAGAAGTCAGGTGAAAAAGTAAATATGTTCTGATTCAGCCATAAAAGCTGATATGAAAAAAAAATCATCAAAACACTTGATAAATCTCTGTGTGTAGATGATGACTTTCAGAGTGTAACTTAAATGACTTGTGCTGAGGTTCTGCAATATTTAGTTCATGTTGTGGGTCTTTTTTTTTCCATTTCTGATTTTTGTCCAAAACTGGAAGTGCAGGAAATCCCTCAAGAAAGGCAGTTCTGGAGATTTCCCGCTTATTCCAGGGCTCTAGAGATTCAGATAGTTTGGGTAAACCTGTGAACTTTTGGATGTTTATCTGAACTGAACCTGAACTCTATATCTTCTAGGGTTCACCCAGCTAAGTCGGAGGGAGGAAGGCCTATAATGATAATTTTAATGTTATTTTCTCATTCAGTCATGGATATGACCTTTCTCAGCCTCCTGAGAATTTCTTTGTGCTGCATGGAACAAAGAGAAAGCTAAATAGTGTGTATCACATATGCACGATTAAACATTGTATGCACCATTACGGTTTCAGCTGCTGTACATCCCAGTTGCTAGTTGCTGTCTTTGTAGGAGGATTTAGCTAGAAAACAGATGACTGTTTCCAGCCTGGCATTGTCTTCAGTGATATCTTTCATGTCACATGAAGATAACTTAGGGAAAAAGGGCTAGAAACAAAATTACTGAACTACAATAGGCAAAGCAATAAAAAGAAAGTTAAAGCTCATTTAAAAACACAAAGGTGAATGTGTAGTGTTCATTCTGTCAAGTTTTAAGAAGTGACTATAGTAACATTTTCCTTGTCTGACTGTATAATCACAGCATCTGAGTTCTTGATGTTTATCTATGGAGACCTCTGGGAAACAGAGGAGGAGTTTATAATCTCTATTCTACAGAAAAGAATTTTCTATAATACCAAAGATAACATCATACCTTTCCTGATGTCAAAGGCAAGGCACTAGCTGATTTTTCTTGCTGCAGGATTTTCCTAGTAGAAGTTAATGTAGGAAACTCACAGCAGAGTGAGGAATGGAGTCATGATTTCCCTCTATTTTGTCAAACTATCCACACATATCCCATCATCTTCAACAATTATCACTGGGTCAAATTTGTATTCTTGTATTACATGTACAGTCTGAAAAGACACCAAATTGCCACTCTGGTCTAGCTCTCGTGTCTTCTGTCCTTATGAGACCATATCAGGAATAACTGTGCTCTTGCACACATTGTCACACAGGTGAAAACAGAGTGTATGTGGTATTGTAGTATACTTCCAGATGCAAGAAAGTCAACTGCCAGAAAAGTGCATAACTAAATTTCATTTGGGGAATGGGCAGACAAGTGCTCTGGTCGGAAGTCTGGAGAGGCAGAGTGCTTTATGCTAAAGCTTGCTTCCCAAATGCCTTCCTAAGTCATGCTTCTAATGTTTATGACATCACTGTGACTTTCTTACCACATCAGCAATAATTTATGGCTTTGGAGCTGTCTGTCACTTCAGGGGAAATTCAGAGGAACTCATTTTATTTTTCAAAGGAATTTGGAAACCATCAGTGCTGTGTTCGAGCTCCTGGGTTTTCGACAGGACTTGGCATTCAGCAGGGCTATGTTGCTCTCATCAGCTTCTCTCCATGGAGCAGCTGCATGTTGAGACATTTTCAAAACTTCAAGCACTGCTGTTAGGTCCTTCAGGCACATGAAGTCTCTTGCTAAGTTCAGATTAGACTTGTTCAGAGATTTTTGACAGATCTCAAACAAATTGCAGTTACTCTATACTTTTGAACAGAAACTATGTGGGATTCAGTAATTTGATGGGATTTCCAGATTTTTGAAATTTGGCTAGCTTTCTGTTTTTCTCTGTGTATGGATCCATGCAGGCATGAAGTTCATAGATATAAAGCTCTGAAAGCTGTACTTAAGGACTGATTTTCATCCATCCTTGTGAATGGAGGCTTCCAGCCTGGCATACTTATATTGCACACCTTCCTTCACATTGCACTCAAGCTTCCTAAAATATGACCTCCTGGAGAGTATGCTTGAAAAAAAACTCACTATCTAACCTCATTCAGCTTCTAGGAACATCCAATTGGAAAAATCTG
This sequence comes from Pomatostomus ruficeps, assembly GCA_013400735.1. NCBI lineage: Eukaryota > Metazoa > Chordata > Aves > Passeriformes > Timaliidae > Pomatostomus > Pomatostomus ruficeps. The sequence continues at coordinate 34,706 of VYZT01060159.1, read as the reverse complement.
TGGTTTTGTCTCCTACTGAAGCCAATGCAGTGGAAGACTAAGTGAGAGAAATGTGTTAAAGAACAAATTATCTGTAGGGAATGGCTTAGAAATGTCCATGCCAGCAGGATGCAGAAATACCACCTAGATGTATTTAACCCCATATGTGCAACTGTGTTTATACAGCAGATCAAAGAAAATGAGCTTTTATATAAGGCCCAAGGAGATCTGGGCCAGGGGAATTATACTTACTTGAAGGATACAGCACAGCGAGTTTTTAGGATCAAAGACTGCTTTGGGGCTTTTCCCACAGATCAAACTCTCAGCCTTAGCTTGAGCTGCAGGTATAAAATTGATTAAAATGTTCCTTGTCTGAAACCTTTCTGGTTTATCTAAATACACATTGTTCTTCTGCTTCTTTCTTAATATTGATATTTATTTTGTCATCCAAAATACGGTTATGACTTTCTTTTGAAACCAGAATATTGGTTGCACATTTGCAAACTTGAATCCTTGCAAAAAATATTTAGATATGAGTCTTGCAATGTCTTTTACTCTGAAAATGTTTTAAAGAGAAGTCCAATTGAAAGTAGGCTGCCATCATCAGTAAGATTCTAGTGCTGGTGCAGATTCATCTCAGAGAGAAAAGCCAGGCAATAAAATGGTATTATCAGTGGAAATTAAAACATTCAAAGGAGTAAAGCATAAGAATAAGCAGTGTCTTTCACATGCCCTCAAAAGAGATCTTTCAGCTGGGGCTTCAGATAAGGAAATGCTTCCAGAAGAGGTAGAATTGTAGAGGTGCAATTAGGAGAAATAATTGGATTGGTTGAACTTGGGGTGAGTTGACCCTGCAGCTCATTGTGACCCAGGTCTGATACACTCTGTGGAGAACAGATTCTTCCCTGAGTCCCAATGCCACAGGTTTAAGCACTGACTCTTACTAATGCCAGCCAGTGGGACAGCTGAGATTCTGATCTGAATGGGGATCTGTGCAACATGGTTTGGATCCCTTTTATCCCCAGGGCACTGTAGCATGCTGTGACACTTTATTTCCCTTGTTGCCCTTATTTATTTGTGAATGTTGGGGTTTGGGGTCCATCTCCCTTTTTTTTCTGTCTCTTTGGAATTTTCTCCCCACATTTGTTGCTAAGGAGCGGTAATGACTGGGCACTTAAGAAAGACAAAGAGTTAGCTCTGAGATGGGTGCAGCTAGCTAGTCTGTTATCTGAGATTTCCTGTTATCTGAGATTCCCCCTCAGAGGGGGGTGGAGATACTGGGGGAACGGGACTAGTTAAAAAGGAGCTAAGCACAGCTGGAGAGGACTTCACTTCTGGACATCCAGAGGAGAGCGAGAGAGGCTGCTGGAGCTCCAGGAAGAATGCCACCACTGCAGGCTTCTGTCTTCAGCTGTGTGCTTCTATCAACCCTCCACTATCCGCTCCAGTGTCTCAAGGGCAGGAAACTCGGGATGCCTGAGCCCCCTTCCCCCTCCCAGGGAGCCAGCCTCTCCCGGCCGTGGTCCAGGAGCCAGCCCTGCCGCACCGAGCCGGCTCACCCCCTGCCTGCCGGAACATCCTGCGGTTTCCAATTCAGCTGCTGAGCTTCTGACACTCTGGGACTCTGCTCATCCCTGCTTTCCCAGCTTGCTCCCTGGCTGGCTGTGACCATGACTGCATCAAAGGGGAACTGCTAAACTGTTCATTGGTTTGGGTTTTTTTCTATTCTTGTTTTGTTGTGGTTACCATTGTTATTGTTTGTCTGCCTCAATATATATATATATTAGTAAAGAACTGTTACTCCTTTTCTTATATCATTGCCTGAAAGCCCCTTAATTTCAAAATTATACTAATTCAGAGGGAAGGGGGTTACAATTCCTATTCCAAGGGAGGCTCCTGCCTTCTTTAGCAGATACCTGTCTTTGAAATCAGGACAGTGAGTTGTACAATTCTGTCAGCTCACAGCCCAGTTCCTCCTCTCCTGATGAAATCTGAGTATGGTGATTAATGTCTTATGTTTTGTTGTGCCATGAGTTGCCATGGAAATGATCTTGAGGTTGCAAATCTAATGAAGTATCCTATATTGTGGAATAAAGAAGAGCAGGAAGTGGTGACTCTGTGGGCAAGAAGCCTGATGTGAAAGTCTGTTGTCTGAGATCAGCATAGGTTAACCTGGCAGTCCTGGTGCTGCCTATCTTTGTCTTTCAACACATCAGGAAATCTTACTATAACTTCCCCTGATTAGGAGCCATTCATTACATAAATGTGGATTTTAGAGCCTCATTTCCTATATGCTTTGAGAAATAATGGCTGTGAAATCCCTGTTGTTTGCTGGCTTAAAATTTTTTATTTGCAGAAAAAGGAAGAAAATACAACTAAAAGCAAAGATATACAAGGGGCAAAAATTCAAGAATGGCTGAGAAAAATGCCAACGCCCTCCATTCTGGTCCATCTACTGCTAGCTCTGTAATAGATGTGCTGAGATGTGTAAAACCTGAGCACTATTAGAGTAATGCTTTAATTGTTAAACTGTCAAAACTGCTGTTAATCTGCAGTGGACGGGCTTCCCAGGGCAGGGGTTGTGTCTTGACCTTTGTGTTTTATAGTCAGCGGTCCTTACTTCCTTCACCTCTAATATGCTTCAAAATGATACAGGATTTTTGAGACTGAAAGAAACACAAAGTTATTAGGAGGGGTGGTGCAATCTCTGAGCAGCTACTATTATTGTTTCCTGGTCAGTGATACTGCCAAGTGTGTAGGAAGCTGAATTCTTCTTGTACAAGTATTTCCCATAATTTGTACCTTAATTTTTACTATGCTAAGTAAAATAACTTCCTTTCCTGGGGTGGGCTTTTCCTCTTTGGGCATATGAAAAGGCTGGAAAACCGTATGGATAATGCAGTTGCTCAGTGCTGTCCTCTTTTAGAGCTGTGGTGTGTGCAGCGTGCAGGATTGTGCTGGGAATTTCCCCCCTTGCGCTTGAGCCCTGCCTACAATTTATAGGAGGAGGATGGAAATCTTGACATTTGGAACACAGCAATGCGTATTGCTTATTTCCCAGTAGAACTTTCAACTTAAAAGATTTAGATGCTTTTCTTTATTAAATGGAGCGAATACTTCAGTGTTTTCAGCTCAAAGCCCATCAGCATATCTCCATATTTTGTCAAGGGGCCCAGCTGCCAATTCTCAGTGGAAGGGCTGTTAGCAGTGGTGGTAATCTAGCATGGTGGTCTAAGAAAAGGATAGGAGCCAGAAATTTGTGCTCAGGCTCCAGTTTTCTCTCTTGTATTTGACTACAGTCTCCAAAACCAAAGCTTTGAAAAAAAGTGTCTGGTTTGTGATAAGCTAGATGGTCACCCCAGAGTCAGGACCTGTCCCCCTTGCTTTTGAAAATGTTATCCCATACCTTTGTACCTCTGTTTCTTGACCCATCAGTTCTCAATGATGCTGTATTTCTTAAAACAGATGGGGCTGCTTGCAGTGCAGTGGTTAAATCTAAAGAAATAGATGTGCAGATGGTAGATTAGGTTGTTAATTTTGGTCTGTAACTGCAAACTGAGAATAGAGTAGGAAAGTCATGCAAAACAGGAGTATATATTTGAAACTTTAATGTCTGCCTTTAAATTTCCATCTCTGTGTGTCTCTTTCTCTCCCTCTCTTATGTACACATGTCCCCAGGCCTCATCCTCTGGCATCCAGCTCATCCCTGCTGTCACCACAGTGGCATTTGACAGTCCCTGAGGTGAGAGTCGGAGCTGAAAATGTGCTGTACAGTGTCCTGCAGCTCTGCCCTGATGCAAAACACATTTCCCATCTCTAGGATGCTTTCTCATGTCTCCCCTTTAGGAGTGTTCCCTCTTCCCCTACTCCCACAGGACAGCACTCCCTTTCCATCAAGCAAAGTTTTATATTCAGATTACTAATTTTAACCTGATTATTGTTTGCAAAACCAATAATTGGAAGAAGTCAGTCATTGCTTAACAGCTTTAGTGGTAAATCAGTTCCAGCAGCTTGCTGGGCTGCTGTTAGCATGAATCCACATGCTTCTCAGCTAGATGTTCCCCTCTCTCTCTCCTCCCCTCTCTCTTTCCTCCCCTCTTTCTCTCCTCCCCTCTCTCTCTCTGAGATTCTTTGCTGGGTCCATATGGGGCTGGGGATGTAAGCACTTCAGAGGAGTGTTTCAATATACGGTTATGATTCTAATTTTTGGCATCAGCTTTTTATTACAAGTTGTTGACTGGCTGGAGGCGTGAGAGAGTGGGAGCAGGGAGGGTTCTCGACCATGTGTGAAGTAAGGAGACAGCAGTAGCAGAAATAATACAATAACGCTTCTCTGGAGCATGAAAATGGGGTCTGGAGCAATCCCCCTGGCCCCTAATCTCTTGCTAGCTCTGGGGTTTATAGCATGGACCATGACAGTTTTGCTGCAAGGAAGGGTCAGAATTTCAACCACAATAAAAGTTGTAGTTCAAGTTAGTAACGTGAAGTATTTTCGTCTGGCAAAAAAAGAGCACTTAAAGTATGAAATCCAAACCTCTGTTTTAAAATAATACCTATCCTATGTATGGGTGCTTATTTATGGTATTGTTTTGAGTTTGATTTTCCTGTGGGTCTAAAAATGTAATAAAAATGTAAGCAGATGTGTTTCTATGATAGTACAAAAAAAACCCAAACAAGCTCCTGAAATGCAGTAATTTGGTTTGTTTTTTTAATATTAGGCAGAAGTTGATACTTATTTATAAAGATAGGTAAATACAACCATATTTCCAAACAAAACCAGTAATAATTGTAAGAGATTGTACAAAATTATTAGTAGATGGCAAGATGTAGAGTAATATCCTGATTAACAATTATAAAACCTGGGGATGAAAAGCTAAAACTAAACTGAAAAAGGAATGAAAGTACTTTGGAGACAGAATGCTCACATTCAGGCTCTGTGCTGGAGTGATTGCACCCCAGGGCTGGATTTGCTGGGCTGTGGCCTGCTGAAGCAGCAGAATGAAAGCTCCCGGGGGCAGTAGTGGAGATCACAGGATCCCAGTGAGGAGCAAGTACTAGGCATTTGTGTCTTACTCTCACGTGCTTTTACTGCCTCACAAACTGCACAGGTAGCTGAGGTACCTAAAAGAGGGTTAGAGATCCCACTTAAGAGTCAGCAGTGATGTGAACTCTGTGGTCTCATGTACAATGCTTGCCTGTAAGAGAAAGTTTTGTGGTCTGTTGAATTTTGCATGAGTTTTGGGCCTTACTGAAAGTAGTTAGGGAACAAATGAGTGTACAGTCCTCAAGGAGGAAAGGATGAGAGTATTCCATGGAGATGTATTAAAGTCAATCCAAAGTGAAGTGATGACTTTACAACCCTCAAGTTAATTACCCCAGATCATTTGTTTTGTGCAATGGGATCATGTATGAAATATGAAAATGTGTACATGATCTTCTTTTAACCTGCTGTGATTTATTACTGCCAGAACCACGAGGGAATCAAAATGAGTTTATGAAGAAACCAATGTTATGGGGGATTGCAAAATGATGCTGGGTCTGACGAATCCTTTCTGAAATCCTTTAACCACAAGAAATCTGCTTCTTTACTCAGATGTTGTAGAGTGGATAAGTCATCCACTCTGATTCCAAAAAGCCTTAGGTTTCTAAATGATTTTCAGGATGGTGATGTTTGCCTTTTTTATTGTTCTGTGCAATCTTCTGCATGTACTTATGTTTTGTTGTCATCATGTCTTTTAATTGATGAGAAATTTGAATGATGCTGGTTTTATTTTTTTGGCTGCATAAAACAACCCAACTTACCTTTTTCAGATTTTTCAGCAACCTTTATTTTCTTTGCTCTGCTAAACCTGCTTTATTTTAAAAGCTACTATATTCTTTCATTTTTATAATCTGATGTATGTTTTTCCCATTTTCTCATTCTTCTCAATGCCTTCATTCTGCAGCTGCTCTCTTCAGGTGATAGTTCTGAAGCAGGCAGAAGAATAACAGGGAGAACAAAAAACTTCTGTTTTCTTCAGGAGATATTATTTGAAGAAAAAAATTCTTTGAGCTGAAAAACGGGACAGCACAGACTTCAAATTATAATACAGCTGCTTGTGTTTGGGAAGGTACCACAGATTCCTGCTTTTCATTGCCTATTGATGTTTTCCACAGTATAGGAGTAAATCTATTTGATGTTTTAAACTAGGTTTTTATTCTCCTTTTCTGTGTGTGCTTTTGTGAACAACTGGTACATGCCTGAGACCTTGGGATAATCAAGCAGGTGTTTTCAAAAATATTGAAATCTCAAGCTTGAGCTTGCTGAGTGATTCAGAGCAGGAGCTCAGAATTGCAGAATTTAAAGACTTTCAAATGTCTTTAATGGGTTTTGACCTAGGTGATGTTTTGACCAGTCCAAGAACTATCTTATAAAGGCATTGCAGTACACGAGCCACCAAATGGTTCTGATGCTGACTGAAAGCCTTTGCTGATGAAACTGTCTTTGGTAGCACGTTTCCCTTCTTTCCACAAGAGGAGGAGAATGACATTGCTTTCCCTGAGGCTTCTGGCTATGCAGCCTGGAAGAGGCACAATTTCATCTGCTCCTGGTAGAAAATAGTCAAGAGCATGCAAGACAGGGCTGTGTCCTATATGGACTACATTAGTTCTGCATGTGCCTCATCTTGAGGTAAGTCTGGCCTCACTTACCATTACTCTGGGGATGAAAAAACGGGACTTCTTTTTCTCCAAAAAACCCAAAAAACCCCTGTCCAAACAAAAAAAACCAAAAAAACCCCACAATAACCAACCAAAAAAAAAAAATTGAAAACCTTTTTGCTCAGACAAGATAAGTAATTTTTTCAATTCTTCCAATATTTTGATGAAAAATCATATCCTGTAATGTTTATTTTAGTATTATTGCCATGTGTTGTTGCTAGTGTGATTTTTTTCAACCTAATCTGTGAGTTTGCTTAGGCTTTGTTTTCAGAAGCATGTTTTTTCCTTGGGACCATAATTTGAAATAGAATTTTTTTGGGGTCTGATTTGTTAATATACTGTCCTTCAAGAGGGATGAAATGAGCTCAGGAGGGGCTTGGTTCATGTGTCAAGGACACAGATTTTGGGACTGGCCTTAGATTAGAGGATTAATTTTACAGGCTGTACTTTGTGTCCTCTCCCTCTGCTCCCACATCCTGCTTGTGTGAGCAGAGCAGTTGGTGCTGAGGAGCTGATGTCTGCATGGAGCACATTCCAGGTGCCCCGTCTTGAACTGTTTCTAAACTGGGCCTCTGGGTTCATCCCCATAACTTGTCACAGTGCAGTAGATGCACTGGTGGAGTGGATCTTCCAGTTTACTTTCATAACCCAGTTTGTGAGCCCCGAGGCTGTTTGAAGTGCAAACCAAAGGATGGTAAGCAGGATGATGGGGGAATTTTTTCCCAAAGCTCGCTCCTGATTTGAAACAGAAAATTAGTGGAGTCAAACTTGATTTCTTGTGATCAGTGATGTCTGGCACATTGGCCTCCATGTGAATATCCCTTGCGCGGTTAAATCTTCAGAAATGTGGCTCTGGTCTCATGCAAACTTAAGCATTTTGGACCTTTAAATATCTAAAAACACCAATCAAACAAAATGCCAACCTCAAAATCAAACCCCAAGTGCTTTAAGAATTCATGTGCAATGCACATTAAAACTGTGTGAGTGGTTGTCCACCTCATGTTTCAGATCACGTACAGGTCACCTGGAGCAAGTATCTTGCATTTTCATCAGTTCAAAATGTTGACTTATTTTTCCATATTCAGTAGCCTTTAGCAGTAGTTTTTCAAAGCCCCTTGTTATCTACAGTGTCAGCTACTCTCTTTACCTGGCCTGGATTATTTTTCACTTGCATTACACCTGCATTTCTACATACACTCCACTTTTCCCCTGTTTTGCCTTGTTACCTGTAAAATATGCACTTATCTTCTGAGATAAAAGCACAGTCAATAAGAGGGTGATGTGTCTATCCACCCCAGCCCAACTTAAATTTGGGAGCACAAGGTGTCCCATTAAATTCAGGATTACCTTCATCTGTCAAACACTGGCACAAGTAGAGCTCCAAGTCCAAAGAATGTATTTCTATATTTGTCATATTTTTCTACATCTGTATGTTTATAAGAAAACTATAGTGTAATGTGTTTGATGTTTCTAGTGTGTTAAATATATACAACAAACAACTGTTAATGAGTTTTAAGACTGTGATGCTTATTCAGTCCACTCAGTGCTCTTGAATGTGAGCCAACATTAATTCAAGCTCAGTTGATCCTAATAAGTAACTAAGACCCTATTTCATAAACAAGCAATTCTAGCTTGTTATTTCTGGCACTGCCATTAAGCAAAAGTCTCTACACTCAGAATGACAGGATTAAGGGATTAGGGATAAACTGAAAATCGTGAATAATTCACAATTTCTTCCCTCCTCTCCTGCCCACCAAAGGCAACTCTCAAGGGGCTCAATGGCTGCTCTCAGTCATGCACCTTTTCTTCTGGGAGTTGTGCACAGGTGTGTGACCTGCCAGTGCAATGAGATTTGCTCATATGAGTGGAGTCTGTAGGACCAAATGTAATATCTGATACTTTCTCTGGTCAGCACAGGTTCACTAGAACAAAGCTCCAATGGCTGCAGTAAAAAGTACTCCTTACTGTTACCCATCCTGAAGGGGAACTTTAGGGGCTCCTTAATGCGTGTTGTCCCAACAATATGTATGTCTTTTCAAAAGAAATCTATGACATTTCAAAAGAAATCTATGACATTTTTCACTAAGATGCAATCAGGGTCACTTCTTACCCTGGCCCTTCAGGTAATGTAGAACATGTGTTATACTTGTTCCTGAAACAGATTTTCTCTTCAACTTCCCTGATTTTGCAGAGAGATATTTTATAAAGATCCTGTCGAATATGAGAAGCTTTGCAGCAAATTATCAGGAGAGACATTTTGCTACATAAAATCCAGTAAAGTAGGAGTTCACATAAAAGCAGCATAGACTGCACAACGACTGTATTTCTCAATGCAGACATTTCTTACTCAGCCTTTATCTCTGCCATGCCACTGGATTTCAAGCAGCTGTTGAAGTCCAAGAGCTGTATTTCTAAGACATACAGGTTTAGAACATACTTTCATGTGCTTGTACAGTGCCCAGTCACAAGTTCAGTCAATCTCCGAACTTGTAGGCTCTACAGTGATATGGAAGAGAGTAAGAGGTAAGGAAACTCTTTGCCTCTCTCCTACAGTGAGAATTACTTACATTTATGAAGCCTGTGTTGCTAACACACTCTTTTGCTCAAAGGCTGAGCTTTCTTGCTGATGCTAAAATGTTTGTATAATGCTGCTGTATTGTTGCAACCTTATGCCAAAATAATAATAAAAAAATTCAGCTAAATTAAAAATTGGGATATTAATGGCCTTATAGATTTGCTGCCTTCTTTATTCAGTGCCAGTGAATGGCTGTGCTGTTGTCAGCACTCATTAATATTTCTCAAGTGGTTACTGATGTCATGGTTATTATGAGCTTTCTTTTTCTTCATGTGCAATTATTCTATTTAACAAAGCATGTGGGGAAAATGCTTTGCACACAGCTGTGTGAGGAACGAATTCAGAAAAGGTCAGATCAGTTTGTAAGAGAAATCAGGTGTGTTACCATCAAGTTTTGGGTCAGTAGCAGGGCACCAAGTGACTTGGCTTTCTTAAAAAACAGAGTAAGGCTTTTAATTTCCGAACAGAATGGGGAAATGCATGCAACCCACAGAGATTGGGGTCTTTCCAGGCCTATCTAACATAATGAGAGAATTCTTTGAGAAATGCATAAAATGATGACATTTTAGTGGTGAGCAAAATACTTGATTACCTTTTCCATAACCTAAAATAATCGGAATGTTCTTATGCAATCCTATTCCTGGTGAGGACTAGGAATGTGTAAACTGACCATATATGTTCCTGAGAGACATCTCTGGGGCAGTGTGTGGTGATGTGGAAAACTGGGTTGGAAAGTGTTTTTTAAGCCCCAAGGAAAAGTTACAGGCATGTTCCTCTGAGAAAACATCCAGAAGATGAATTCAGAGTCATGGTCACAAGTCTGAGGAGAGAAAATTTGGGCTGGGGAAGGTTTGCTGAGCTCTGTGGTGGCCACTGAGGTAAAGGTGAGTGCCTGACTTAGTCTGGCTTGTCCACATGGCTGTTTGCAGAAGTGGAGAAGGGACACACTGCCTGCGGGCACTGGGGGACAGGGTGGCACAACCCCGGTCCAGGGGAGTGAGGTTTGGTGCCAGTCTGGATGGACTGTCAAAAGGACAGCTGGGCCCTCAGCTGCCTCTTCATCCCCTTTCAGCACACCCTACTCCCTGCCACCATCCTAAGGGGAGTCCACACCCATGGTGAGCTCTCCTGGGGCTGCTGTGATTTCTCCTCAAGTTTGAACATGGAGGATTAAGTGAATCATCCTTAAAGGATTTTGATACTTTGCAACACAGTGGAGGTTTTTAATATTGTGTAATATCTCTGACCAGCAAGGGTTAGCATGATCTCTCACAGAAAATCGTATCTGGTATATTGAGAGGCAGGATTTAGCATTTTGGAGGAGTAAAGAAATACAAAAATGTGTTAAAATGGTCCTTGGCATTGAGGACATGTATGGTCCTGCAGCAGTAAGAGTATTCCTGGGTACTATGTTAGGGTTTATATTTGATGCATGGACACTGAACAGCTCTGTCACAGTTCAGCATCACAGTGACACAAGCCATAGCCAAGAAAAGGATAGTCTCTGCCCTGTGGAAATGACAACTGAAAATTCAGGAAGAATCTCCTGGGCTGAGATTCCCAGTACACAGGGAACTGCATTAGCATATAGAACAGGAATAGACAGGCATTGGGTCATACCTGCTTGAACAGCTTGCTCTAAAGGTAGACCCAATCTTTCTCCTCCCAGTGAAATCACTCCTGCTAGCAGAGGATTATGTGTACTTAGTCACTGAGGACAGAATATGCATTGCTCAGCATGGCTGTTTTATCAGACTCAGTGCATAGTTCTTTCATATTTTATGTTGCCTAAATACAGAAAGTTTATGAAAGACTACTTTGCAAGTGGACTATGTTGACACAGCATTTTGTGGGGACACACAATACCCAGAATGGCTGTTTCTAATGTAAAAACATCAGAGCATTTAAAGCTGAACCAGTTTCATTGAGGAGTTAGACCACGAATAGTCCTGTGCAAAGGAGCTAATATCTATAAGAGATTGAAAGACTGGAAAGGGCTGGTAAAAGTTACATATTGACAGAAGATGAGCCAGGCTACATCATGCCTGTTCACCAAATTAATTATTTGTTTCAATAGTTATAAAAGGGAATAGGAAACAGATGGTAGAACTGGAGATGCCTGTTAGGTTTCTGTAATGGAGAAAGGAGAAGGAGCGGAAATCAGAATCTCACCATAAGAGAGGAACAGGAAATTAAAATGTCAGACAACTGACAAAACTGCAGGACCACACACAAATATAAAGAGGTTTCCCATAGGATCTCCAAAGCATTTTAAATTTAAATCTTTTCTCTTTTGCCACACAGAAATGAGAATAAAGGGGGGTTTTTTTTGTAAAAAGAGGAAAGTCTAAACACACACCCTCAGCCCAGTTGTTAGAATACAGTATATTGAAAATTTTTTTGGAAACTTGTCTGAGTAGTTTGGAAAAGTTCTACTGAGATATCTAGTGAGAAGACACAAAAGAGCCAAGATGGGAATTGCTGATTTGTGTATTGAGTATCCACATCCTTGTCCTTGGTAGTAAGAATTCATGGTCTGCAAAGACCGGTGGTGTGGCCAGCAAAGGTCCTGCATTTGGGGTTATCAGGGAACTCAGGGCTGTGTTTGTCCTCTGCAGTTAATCAGGGCACCTGGAGCTTGTGGTCTGTCCTTGCATTTGGCTGCATTAAAGTTAATTTCCCCTGATGTGCAAGATGTGGGCCCGGGAATGCTGCTGGCTTGAGAGACAACCTTACAATGTATGTTCCACACAGGATGCTGGAGTGGGGCAGGATGAAAACAGCGGGGCAAAAAGATGGGAAGCTTTCATATTGAATAGATGTGGTGGAGTTGTGCCTCTTGTGTTAACTGATGGCCAGGGATCCTGAATTCATATGGGATTCTGATAATCCACCTTCAGCCAGCACACAGCAATGTATTCTTCATGCATGTCAGTAGAAGATAGATCTGGAAAAGCCAAGCTGCACTTTGCAGAAATCTGTTTGTGCTGCATCATTACCTGAACCAGCTGGATTTGGAAATAAGCTGAGAATCCAGATATTCAGAGTTATTGATATCTTCCACTCTCAGAATTATTTCTAGGTTTTAGTATCTCTGGGAGCACAGGGAGATAAGTGCTTTGTCCAGCATCCTTCCCAGATGGAAGGGTGTGCTGTCACTCTAATAATTGCTGCTTCTTTAGCTGCCCCTTGCTTGTGTCTCTTCATATTCAGCAGTCATCACTGAACAAGGGCTGTCTGCTGACCTTTCCTTCAACAGTGGATTCTGAGCCAACCCTACTGCTCTGCTGAGATACGGATTCTTTTTTTCCTTCTTTCTGTCCTTTTTCCTGCCTTGTGGTAGGGTTTTCTATGTCTCACTTTGACTTTGGCCAAGTGCCTCACAAGCTATGGACTCTGAATGCCTGCCTTATTTGGAGAAGAACATAGGCTTTTCAGTTGGCTTGACCTCCCAGTAAGTTTCCTGCTCTCCTTTGACCTGTTTCTGCCTTGCCAGTCTTTGTAAGCTTTTTTCCTCACTTTCATTGTAAAAGTTCACTCATCCTTCTTCCTTCCCCCCCAAAAATAGAGGAAAAATTTTAGTAGCTGCTGCTAACTGTTGCCCAGTCCTTCTGCTGGCATTTGATGTTTACCCCAGGAATAAGGAACTTGCAAGTTCAGATTCACACCAGGTCTGCAGATACTGCTGCTGAGGATTATCCTGTAACTTGTAAAATAGCTTAACTTAAATAATAGGGACAGATCTGCCTCAGAAAACTGTTACCCACTGCTTTTTAGTATAGACTGGCAAATGCAGCCCTTTGCAAGCAGGCTCTATAGTCAGTCCCTGAGAAATAATCTGTTCTGTCTTCAGGTTCCAAGATTAGGCTGTTCTGGTCAGTATTACTGAATACAACTGTGATTTTAGAGGTAAATGCTGCTCCCTCAGTTGGATCAATGAGATCAAGATTAAACCTTTTAGATCAACTGCAGACCACAATCTACCAGAAAAATGCCTTTGTCTGCAACCAGCTCTTCCTCCAGTTAGCAGCTGGTAAACCACAAGAACAAAGTGAGGAGCAGAATTTGGCATGGTAAAATCCTTGGTCAATGACAGCAAGATACCTGTAAAGAAGATGGATTTTTTGATTTCCCCTGTATTTGTTTTCAGAAGGAGAAGTGTTGGAAGGAGAGGTGAAATAATACAAATCAATGGTGCAGCAGTTCAGGAACAAACAGAGTGGCAGATGGATTCATTCTTTATTTGTCTAGTGATCTAAAATATGAGTTTTCCAGAAAGGTGTAGCTTTTTATGGCAATTGTTTTACACAGGTATGGTGGGAACAGCAAATAGATTTGGTTTTAGCTGGGTGCCAAAAGGAGTTAGCACTTTGCCTTTCACATTTCTACCTTCCTCCAAACACTGGGAGTTTTACCATGTATTTCCTTTGGCGAGTAGGTATGTCAGGAACCTGATGCTTCCCAAAGATCTGAATGGAGCTTGTCTGAGCTTCTCAACTTGTCTGAAGTTACCGTTTACTTAGCATGTGATGAAATCAGCAATGTTAAGGTGAGGGACACCAGGAACCTGTGTCTTTGCTGTTCCCTGAGTGAAATGAGACTCACCTGTGGAGCAGGGTACAAAGTAGTTTTATTGTACAATTTTCATCTGCTCTCCTTCTGACACTGCTTCTGATAAAGCCAGATCTAAGTTCATCCCAGGGGCTACTCCAAAGATGTATTTGGTCCATTGAATTTGTGACCTAAAGGCTAAAAGAAGACATATGTGTTACAGAAGTGTTGCCTGTGACTGACTGAAGAAGAAAAAGAATTCAGTCTCCCCCAGAGAAACACAGAAAGGGTAAGATTGGAGGGGACCTCAGTGGGTCATGTGGTCCAACCTAGCTGCTCAAGCAGGGTCGTCCTAATACACAGTGCACAAAACTGCATCCAAACTGAGTTTTTCAAGGATCTGGCTAAAGCAAATGGACCGGCCTGGAATAAATCTTAAAGATATTTTCTTCCTTTCCTCTCCACTTAACTGAATCCTCACATGTGTTTCCCTGCCATTCTTCCCACCATCGTGCTGCTGTTGTTCACAGAGAATTGCCACTGTGATGGACAGGAAACGAACAGGAGTGACTTGGTAAGGCCCAGTCCGGGAGAGGACAAATACACTGGAAGATGGGGAAGGAGAAGGATCAACACCTGTACAATATCCAAGGAACTGATGCCTTTTTCAGATCTGTGCTTATCCTTACTCTCAAAGCAAGCCTTTCATAGTGCTTCCTTCACCTGCAAGCCTTGCAAACCCCAGCCTCTGGTGGGCTGCCTCCCTTTGCATCAGTCCCCACTTTAGCACACAGCCGCTGCTGTCTGTGTGGTCTTTGGAATTCACACAGCTTGGTGGCAACCAGTAGGGAGGAAAAATAGCGTGTTTTATTTATCTAGAGTCAAGCACGGTTTAAAGTCCATTCTAAATAAATAAAAACTCTTAGCCAGATTTATATAAATAAAAAAGCAGATTTTCCCCTCTCTTTTGGCTGCTGTTGAACAGCATCACTTTCAAGACCACACAAGGAGCTGTGTCTGCAGCTCAGCAATGTGCAGTAGAGGCAGAGGTAGGAGGGCTGGGAAGGACCTTGATAACTTGCTTTGGGTTTCCAATACGTGGAGGTTCCCTGTGCATGTTAAGGAGTAGCCTTGACACTGTGGTGAGTTAAAATGTTAGAAGAAAACTGTGAATATCTTAGGCCTTTAACAGAGGAATATTTCTATAAAAGACCAGTTTTTCTTTAGGTGGTTCATCCACTCCATGCAAATGGTAGGAGTAGTTAGCACAGATGAGCACTATTTTCTCTGTCTCTTAGTACAGCTTAGAGGTGGCAGAGCACCCATAAAAAGCAGTGATTTGAGGAAAAAATATTCTCAGGAGGCTGGTCACATTTGGCTTTTGGGGTTTGGGTCTGCATTACACAAAAGTTCCCAGTTTCCATCAAGTGGTGCTCCCACACAGGTGCTGACAGTGTCGTGTCTCCTGTTACAACCACCACTTGGGGAAACTCCAAGCATGGTTTCATTTTCTTGGGAACGAAATGTATTATGTCTGCACAAGGTTTCCGATCTCTCCTCACTTGCAGGCCTGCCAAGATATCAGGAAGGGTGACAAGCAGCTGCTATGTGGAACACCTGGGTTTTGTTACTCTGGATGAGAGATTATAACAGGCCTCAAATAGATGTCTGCTATAAGTGGATTCTCCTTGAGGCAGCATTTACTGGATGAGGATGGGCTGGAGAACATGATTGTGCTGGTTACAGGATTAGGCTGAGAACAAAAAAGAGCCCAATTAATGATTGTTATTTTGTGACTGGTCAGAGGCCACTACATTTCTGACAAAGAAAATCAAAGAAACACTCTTGCAAAGCAAAGCTTTTCTCACAGTTCATTACCTCTTTCATATTCTGAACTTCCTTGTGCTGGAGGACAAAATGACCAACAGATGTTAGTCACATTGAGGAAAAATTTCAAAGAATAACTTTTTAAACATGTCCTTTTATAGCTTACTTTACCCACTTTATATATTATATTTAAAGTTATGTACGGTCATATATTCCACAATACTTTGGGCTGTCTTGTTTTGTTAGCAAAACATCAGCTCACTTTTCTCTTCCCACTTAACGACACAGCTGGGGTCACTGCCTGAAAAAGGCAACGGTGTCAGAACTCCTAAACATCTTCCCTAAACCCTTATCTTGAGAGTAGTTAGTACATTTCAAGGCTGTATTGCTCTGTGGTCCAGATAGCAGTAAAATGCCATCTTCTCTGCACAGATGAAGTCATTATACAGCTTCTACTTCTGCCATGCCAACCTGCAGATAGCTGCTTCATCTACCAGAGACCTCTGATAGAGCAAATGGTTTTTGTCCCAGCCCACTCAAGCCAGCGATATGAAGAGTTTCCCTGCTGGCTCAGTGAGTCTTTCTCCTTGAGAACACTCTTTGCCTTGCTCTAAAGAGCAGACACTTTGAAAATGCTACTTAGGAATGGTTATTCTATTTAGTTCTTGTTACTTATGTCAGTTAAGCACCAGTTCTCACTAGTTCTTAGTAGCTTTGAAATTATCCAAAGTGGACACTTGGTGACTGGGTTAGTGTTGGATCTTGATGATCTTAGAGGCCTTTTCCAACCTAAATGATTCTGTGATTCTCTGATGCAGGAAAGTAGATAGTGTGGAATAGGCTTACATTGTCTGCCTGCATGAATTTCTGGGCCCCACAAGTTGTTCCATGCATACGGGAGTGGATTCCATTTTTATGTGTGCATATTATTATTTCAGAAAATTGTGCTGCCTTTTGAAAACCTGAACATAGAAGAGCTAGGACAGATAGTGCAAAATATTTTCAAACCTGAATTACATTGAATTCCCCCCCCCCTTCTTTTAAAAAAAGTTATTGAATGCTTTGCCCTGTGAGTATATAACATCAGTGGCAATGTGTGTTTATTAAATACCCCAGCTCTGCCTTGCAATTTAACCAGCCATAAGGTGATTTATTGCATTGTATACTGAGTGAAGAATATCACTGACTTATCACAGTACTCTAAGTAATCACACCAGAGATTATTCATTTTTACAACAGAGAATAAAAATTATGTATCTGATTTTTAATTCTCAACAGTAATATGAGATGTTTAGGCATTACATATAATTTATTTTGTGAATTTTAATGCTTTTCTAAAAATGATAACTGAGCTAAGAGAACTCAGTAAGAAAGCAGGTGGTTCTACACCTCTTTTATTGGTGACTATGAAGAAATATCATACTACCTGGCAAGAATGGGCTCCTGGAGAAATTCTGTCCAAGTTTACACAGAACAATAAAAAATCTAAGCCTTGGGATTCTCAGGGAGATGGAGCTGCTCTTCCATTTTAATTATTTTACTGGAATTCAGTGTAAATGTTAGTTCTGAAACATCAGAAAAATTCTAAGGAATGAAAAATAAAATCCTGAGGGAGGCTGTGTTTTAAGGGAATAAGCATAATTATCTGTGTAGCATAATTATCTGTAGGCAGGCTAATCTGGTACTGATTCTGAACAAAAAAATTTAAATCTTCTTAGGACACACAATTAGCTAGGGATTGGAAAGTAATTGCTGTCAATGAAGATTTTATTTAAATCTAATTTCATGTATTGTGGCAAAATTTAAATGTGATGACAAGCTCCTCACTTGATAAAGTAGATTGAGATAATTAGTAGGAGATAAAAGCACTCCATATTGCAGGATTAAAAATATTTTGTAAGAAGTATCTATAAAAAGGTTATAATCATCACAAGGGTAGGAAAGGGGTTTTTGATCAGGAAATCAGTCTGGATGATTGCTAGTCCAATGCTATACAATAGGTTTTTTTTTCCCCAGTTATTTGTAAATAATTATAAAGTTATTGCTAAAATATTATTTTGATGTTTTGTTCTGGTAGGACCTTTTTGCAAACCAGAGGGGTCTGTTTGATAAGGGTATATTTGGAAGAACAGAAATTATATCACAGACAGATACAAAGGTCTGTATTGAAGAGGAGGAAGGCTCTCCATGGAAGATTTCTGCTTGCTAGAAATGGGTGATCCTGAAAGTTTTAGAGTTCCTGGTAGTCACCTAAGTTAAAATGAACTTTTGGGCAGATTTAAGGAGCATGACTACAGTATTGTGTCAGCAGGTGAGGCAATATTGTGTAGGATTGGAGAACTGATTATTCTTATAGATAGGCCTGAGAAGCTATTAGAAAAACAGGTTAATTTCTGGTATCTCCTAGCAAAGAGGATCATAAACCAAGGAAATATGGGAAAAAAAATCTCAGGGATGCTCTAAGGCTCTGTTGATAACAGAGATGTTTAAGACTCTCAGATACACGGTGTATAACTTGCATGTATAACACATATACCAGTATATCTTGTGTTATAATTTTAGCTATAAAATTATGAACATTTGTATAAAGGAGTACGCATACGTATATGTGCCTGTATGCTTGGGAGGTTCATGGTAACACTCCTTCTTCTCAATTAAAACAACATCCATTTAAAAATCTCAGACACTTAAAAGAACAAATTAATTCTTCTATCAAGCTGTTGTAAATCAGCTTGCTCTACCTCATACAATACTTTTATGTTTAAAAGGCGGCAGCATCTGGTGTGATTTGTATTGTGTACACAGCTCCAGCTCCAGACAAGCTTCGCTGATCTCAGATGCATAACGAACAGTAGGACTTGGCCCTCTAAAATTTAGTATGTCAGTCCTAAAATAATTTTAAAAGGAATTTATGTGTCTTCTCCTCCTCCACACTGCCTATAACTTGAGAGCATCCATGTGGCTACAAATACAGACTTGTCTTCTCTAAATTGAAGACGTTCTGCTCATACCACTGGAGAAACAAACTAAAAAATAAGGCAACCAGATGTTAAAAAAATGTTGAAAGTTCCATTTTTTTGGAAAGGTAGCTATGTTAAATAAACATGAAAATGCTATTTTTTCTATATAACTATTCATTTTAATGTCACCTCAAGAGTTCATCCAAGGGTCTCTGGGTCACTTGGGAGAATGTACAGTGTATTTTGGCTTCACAGCCTTCAACTTGCTACAAAGGGCTAATTCTTCCAATTAATGAAATGAATGTTGCTGATGTAGATGGATTGACAAATCAGTTTAAAGGCTAGTTTATTGAGGCAGATGGCAAGTCTGATACAGCAAGAATGCTTTGAGAGGCCTCCTGTGGCAGGAAAAGGAGCCCTTGGAAGAACAAGATACAGTGACCATTGACTCCTGTTCACCTGGTGGCGTTTTTTCTGTCCAAGAAGATCTGTGACAAAACTAGAGAGTGTGAAGACTTTTTGTCCCATAGGGCTTTCAACAGGGCTTTCTGTTTAGGGCAACACAAACACATTCAGACAAGATACTCAGACAAGCTGTAGGTCTGGTAATCCCTGTTGAGCATATTGCAGTTTGATGGGCTGTTTAATAGAAAAGCAGGTTAATTTATGGTGCCTGCTAGGAAAGGTGATCATAAACCAAGAAAATATGAGAAAATAATTCAAGGGAATGTTCTGAAGTTTATAGATGCTTGCTCTGTGATCAGAGGCTGAAAAGCTAAATAGAGCAAGGAAGATAAAGAGAGAATGTCGAGGCTACAAGTCTGTTTATGTGGGTAAAATGCTCTTGGAAAGAGTATGTTTTCCTTTTTTAAAATACATTCTTCTCTTTGAGACAGCATTATGAAATAGCTGCATTTTAATTCAGTTTGCAACAGTTTATGAGACTGCATTGCAGTGTTGATATTGCCAGAGTGGAACAGCTCCATGGATTAATGCATTTACGTGCTTCAGGAATGGTGGGAAGTGGGCTACGGCACACCTGAGACCCTCTGTAGGGCACATTGATGTCTGGCTGCAATTTCTGAGCTTTGCAGTTTTAGCCAACTGATGTTATAGCCTCTGTGTTTCCAGACAGGAAATAGCACTCGCTGTCAGCTGTGCTGGATGTGATGATGGAAGGCGTGTTCCTGCCCTCATACCTATGGACATGAAAGGGCTTGCAGGGAGAAGTCTGAGGCTCTCAGCTGGTGCCCATCAGTGGAATGTCAGAGGGCTGTAAGCTGATACAGTATGTTGCACACTGCAGTAATCTGGATCTACCACAACTGGCCTGAAATGTGCTACCTGACGTGCCACAGTCAGATCTCCTACACCACTGTGCTCAGCCAGCTCTTCTCCAGAGCACCAGGGAGGAGGTAGCAAAGGCAGGGATCCAGGCTGCTGGAGCTAAGCTGCTTTTCTACCCCATGTGTTGGCTTGTTTGAACCTGGGCAGCTCTCTGTATTCTGTGCCGTGCTAGACACCAAAGAGAAGTATCACACCTGGGCAGAGATCAACCAGCCCTGCAGTGGAATTCATGGTGGTCTCCAAATGCTCATGGTCTCCAAACATTCCTGGTCTCCAAGTCTAGCTTGGTGAGATTAATAACTTCAAGTCATGGAGTTGAATTGCTTTGCTACTATACGAGCTTTGATGTTAATTAGCTGTGTAAGTGGACACCTGTGCAGAAACAGCTGAACCCCCAAATCCTAACTGGACATTACTCTATGGGGAAATACTGGACCTCAGGCTATGTAGATAGGTGGATTTTTTTCTTTCTTCCTGTTTATGCAGGGGAGCTTGTGGGGGCTGTTTTATTTGCAGTCACTTGGAGCTCAAAAATGAGCTGTCAACCTGCAGAGCAGTGTAATATTACAGATAGCTGGATGTTCATTGAGCTCCAACAGGCTGAATCACCTCTGGTTAAAATATCCATTTTCATGGTTAGGGAAATTTGATTTTTCTAAAGAAAAATGTCAGGAATACATGTAAGAAACTTGCTTATCATTTATATTCTGGTAGTAGCTTAGTTGTAAAAGCAGTTTTATTTGCAGGACATGTGGATAACCTCTTATAAAGTATTGTTTAGAGAGCCCAGGAGAGAAATCTATGCAACATGCCAATGCAAGAATTTTGTTATCCCTTCTCTTGGGAGAAAGGTAGGCAAAGAAAATAGTTTGTTTTGAGAGGAATCTATTTACCTTCCAAGAACTACCTATCACAGATTGGTTTGATTACTGTCATTAGCCTATGTGCTGCTGCAGAGTGTTTGCTTTGTTTCTTTAAGAGAAAACAAAATGTGGTGGTATATCTCAAACATATGGGATATGAAGAGTATGGATTTGCATTAAAAAGACTGCCTTTTTGGGCTGCATTTATGGATAGATGTTAAGAAAGCAGCCAAGGAGGCATATTCACCAGAGAAATTTGTGTTCTTAATAGTCTTTATTTTTTATTTTTATTCTTTTCTAAATTCTTAGACTGAATAAAACACCATCTCCATTTTTTCCAGACACCCTCTGTCTACAGATTGCTCCAGAATTTTTGTGCCTTCAACCTCCTCTCTCTCTCTATTTTTCATTTTTCTCCATCCAAATACCTCCATGAGCAAAGAGGATAGTTCCTGGTATGTGATGACAGCTCTGAAAGGAAAAGAATAAATGAACATCAAATGGATTTCTCTCACTCTGCATACAGGAAGTCTTAAGGAAACCACAGGACACTATCAGTACTGCCTCCCAACACATTCTGTATCCCAAGAACCCCTCCTATTCCTTTGCAACTTCCAATGACTTCACTTCAAATAAAACTCCTAGTTTGGTGTTTCTTCTGTGAAATAATTTGTGGTGTTCTCTGGAAGGTGCAAATTGATGAATCCCCTCAGTTCCTCTTAATGTCAGAAAGAACTGGGATTGTAAGATGATTTTGGGGGGCTATTTAAGGGCAGCCTACTTTATTTGATATCCAAAGGATTCAGCTCTTGGCATCTGCTGTTTTACACCGTAAAGCAAACTGGTGGCACCTGTATTGTCAAGGGTACCCTACTGATGTGGTTTCTATCTGGCCTACATATTAAGTAGGAGTGTCAGTAAAATGTCAGTCCTTACTGCATTGCTGTATCACTGAACAGTCTTTAGCAAGTCAGAGGCTTATGGTTACCTCACATTTCTCAGTTCAGGCAGCAGAGGTGAGGACTAATATGTGGAAGAATAATTTCCTGAGCAGGGCAGTACCCCTGGCTGTAGCTGTGTTCTGTGTCCTCCCTCAGCTCCACCAGGGACCTCTGAGGTACCAGTCCAGCTGACAAAAAGGTGAATGTAAAGTTCAATGTACAAAGATGGGATTTACTTCTGAATTTGAAGAGCCAACTTATTTTGCTGTGATTAACAAAGAAAGAAACTCCTGATGGTTGTGGCTGAGAGAGTAGAGGGATGGCATTTTAGCTGCACTGTGCTAATGTTTGTAGCTTTTTTTTGTCCTCTGTAAGAGAAAATATCTGTGTTTAGGCCTCACTGAAAGCAGCCAGAAAACCCTTGTCACTATGTCATATTAGCTTTGATCTGGTGTACTTGATTATGTATTTTTTGTTTATTACAGGCTCTCAATTTTCCTTCTTTGCTCTAAAAACTATACTCAGAATATTGAATCACTTTTCTCCATATCAGTGAATCTGCTTATTGACATCCTGTTAGAGGCCTGTGCAAATAGTCTTCAAAAAGGAATAAATGAAAGACACCGGTGAAAAGTGAAGTTTGACCAGAGGGCAAAGTTCTGTCAAAAACACTTTATCTTTCTTTGTTACTGAGACATGACCAGATGTTTGTTTATAACGAAATGCCTGCATTGGGATTTTTCAAAGCCCAGATGAGGAAAACTGTATCTAATTGCTTCTAGGAGTGCAGTCATGTCCTAGCTGCAGCCTGGGTTGATGTGTCCTAGAATGCTTTATCTGGAGATTCTGGGACTGGAATAAAAGCGTCTATGCTTTTGCTGAAAGGAGATAGGGCTGTCAGTTCAGGCACACACTAAACAGCTGCTCTGCCTGAGCCCTGTGGTTTAACTAGATTAGAATACCACATTAAAATGGTCATCAGTCAATCAGAACATTTCCTCACTCTGAGGGATGTAACATCACGCTCAGTGCTGCAGTTCCCAAGGAAGCCAATGTATCGTGCTAGGAGAAAACAACCAGAACAGGGAAATGTTTCACAATTGGGGTTGGTTTGGCCTGTGTCATATCACAGACTAATGTTTAACCTAGGATGAAACAACTTAGAATTTGTTCTCCTAAGTGATTTTAAATCTAGCTAATTATTTTGATTATTAATTTTGATTATTTTAATCTTAGCTATTAACTCCAGTTAGCAAAATGAAATGTGATTCATGTTCTAGCTTTGGGAGAGTTTCCAATCAATAAAGCTGCATCACAGACCACAAATTTGTGTTGTTTCAGTGGCATAGAGATAATTTTTCTTTCATTTAACTCCCTGGATAGCTATTTAAGACTACCAGACTACAGGTCTTATAAATTATAGAAGTAGAAATTGCCAGGAAAGCTCTGTTTTATTAATAGAAAGAAAGGCAATACTAAAGGAAAATGCAACCCTGCCAGACAAATTAAGATAACCCCCTTCAGTTTGCTTTTTGCTGTGAACTAGTTGTCTATGGCAAAGGATTATTTCTATAAACAATATAGAGTTTGCTAACAGTTATGTAATTGTTGGTCTGAAGTACCTTATGTGATGATTTGCAAGGCCTTTTGCCATATAGATTTTGAATTACTTGGAATTAAATGCCTTCTTGCATTTACTAAGGCATTTAAACAATTTGGTTTTGTTCTTTTAGTGACGCAGAGAAGGTAGACATGTATATTTTCTTTTGCATAGTTCATGTAAGAATATAATTTCTGAAGTCTATTTAATGTAGACCAGCCATAAAATGTATTCATCATTGTTGAAGCACAATGTTAATGAAAAAATCCTATAAATCAAGGTATAGCAAGTTGATGTCCCCTTTCAGAAACACCCACTGCATGTTGAGGAAGCATCTGGTGAAGTTTGAATGGTTTTTGTCAATTAATTTAATAGCCAAATGTGCAAAACAGCTTACTGCAAATATTTCAAACTTTTTGCTAATGGAAGTTACAGGTATGAATTGAGAGACTGGAATCAAAGGACAGATTATGGATTTTTGGAGCCTGAATTACATTATATCCTATGGATCCTGAGTGCTTCTCCTGCCCCGCTTCTCACTCCTTTCCTCTCACACCCCTGGAACTGCAGTGGGTGGAAATCTTCCCTCTTGGGAAACATCAGTGATCCTTTTCCTTTGCAGACAGGGAATTTCTGGAAGACCAGACAGCTGTTTTTCAAAATCTTGGCTTGGCCTGGCCTACTGCATCTTTCTCTGAGTAATATTTGACCTCTCCTTTATTGGGCTGATGCTGAAAGAGTCCTTGCAGTGACAACTCTCACTGAGAATGAATGTTCACATTGCAGACCTTCAAAAGACACTGGATAAATGCCATGTTGTCATAAAAAATATAAAATTGTGTGCTAGACTAATTTGAAAAATTAAAAAAGAATTGATAATCCCATATTATCAGATGATCTGATGATCAGGGATGGCAAGAACAGCATTTAGGTGTCTGCACATTAACCTCTCCTACCTGTAGCCACTCCAAAAAGTCACATTGACAACCAACAATGTCGTTCTGTGTAAAGTTCTGAGGAGGAAAGCTCTGTTCCTTAAGGGAAGATGGTGATTAATGCACTGTAAAGTTACTCCTGAGCTTGCCTTGTGATACGTTCTCTGTGCTGTCACACCTTATTCAGTGTTTTACTATCACTTGAGAATTTCAGAAAAGCATGCAGTCATTACAGTGTATTATTATAATCTGCATTTCTGATACATAGGCTCTCATAAAATGCCTCTTAAACAATTTCTTGGGTTTTTTTCCTTTAAGTGTTGCTGCAAATTACATCATTTGTATGGGAACTTCAGTTGGATATGGTAACACCTTTTAAAGTATTTTAACATGACAGAAATACTTAAATAGGATTTGGGTTTGGTTTCAGACATCTTCCCTTTAGGAGACTGCAGTAAATTCAGCCCCCAGACTGACACCCTTTTCTCTGTATAAATTTAGTTTTCTAGGTTTAACATTTAACATGGTGCAATTTAATTGCTTTAAAAGGAAGAAGTACAATAGTACTATACATCTACAGTGGCTTTCCCTAGCCTTTGGAAAGTACATGGATTTACAATTAAGTATCAGGTATGCTCTAGTCTGTCACATATTTGAGTTTGTTATAGCCATTAACAAGCAATAAAATCTCCAGTATTGAATCTTCCTTACTATTTATATCTTATTTTCATCCCACCCTTTCAAATTTGGCTTTCGTTTTCTTTTGTTTTGGCCAGCCTATTTACAACCACTAAATAGAAATAATGCCACTCCTGTTTCACAGCTCAGCAGACAGGGAATAGTGGATCACTCTTTTGGTCCACATCTATCCAGCCTCTGCTGCTTGTGCCATTTGTTGTAACTGAGCTCTGTCCAACACACCTCTAAAACCCCTCTGAATGAAGTCTGTCGAGTAAGGCTCTTAAAATGGATGTGAATACTACAGGTTTCTTACAGCTCTCTTTATTCAGCCATTTAAGCACAACTGTTTTTCACAATATCTTTCTTTAATCCAGTATAATCCAGCACTCTCCAGCCTGATGTAATCCTTCAAGTCCTGGGCAGGACCTAGGATTCTCAAGTGATTCACTGAAATGTCATGTATTTTCAAGCCCCAGGTAGAGGCTTTGTTTTAAAAGCACCTAAAATAATAAAAATTTAAAAAAAAGAAGATGCTAGAACAGAATAGGTTCTGTGCACACTGTTCAGAAATATGTGTATGGAATGCAACACTCCTAAATAAATGTCTGCATCATTTCTCCTCCCCAGGTTCCAACTGACCCTGGATGGAATGACACACACAACACAGGGATGTCTTATGAGAGCAGGGAACATTTATCCTCAAAAGGCAGGAAAGGGAAAGCCTTGCTAGTCACTGTGGTGGTTACAGGGAATGGTGGCCTTTGCTACAGCCCATTGTGTGATGGGCAAACTCAGTTTACAATCAGTTAGAAACTTCTCTCGGGAATGAAGCGGAGCCTCTAAGAGTGTCTTCTTTGCCCTGAGCAATTGCAGGTGGCATCCACATAGATATCGAGGAGGAAAAGCTGGAAGAGAAATAGGAGTCTGAAAGAGGTCCTAGGGAAGTATATTCAGAATTTGCTGGGCAGACCTCAGAAGGAAATTTCTGGGGAGAAACCAGGATGTCTGTGTGGATATTTTGGTGAACCTAAATTCTTGCACAGAAACAGCAGAAAATCCCAAGGCAGGTGAAGCCCAGCGCTTGTCAATCGGTTTTTTGGCAATCTCGAGTCCCAGTGATGCCTGACGTTTAGAAGGAGGGGTAGGGACTGGAGAAACTACCATCACCTGGAGAGGGTTTGGAAATGTTCATGGAGAGAGTGCACAGCAGGCAGGAGGGGGAGTGATAAAAGTGGCACTAAACAAGGGGAGTTCCTCAGGAGAGTACTGAATGCTAGGAAAGCAGGTAAATTAATCTGGAAACAGTTTGCTAACTGTGGGCTGGGGATATAACCAGGGCAAGGACTGAATACAGAGCTGAGAGCTGCTATTCAGCCAAATTGTGTAGCTGCATAAAACATGATGCAGGAGCCTCCTCTGAGTCTGAAGCAGGTATAAAACTTCTAAACAAAGCAGAACACAGGTTGAGAAATACCACTCTTCGTTTAATGTCACTGTGTTTATTTGCAGGGCTGTTTTAGAGGAACACTTTCAGCTGAGGTGTAGACAGTGTGGAGGTGGGATTAACAGGCTGGGCTTTCAGGAAAGCCTGGAGGTAACAACAGGTGAAATGTAAACACAAGGGTTTCTTGGCACATAGAGGTAAAAAGTTGATGATGACAAAACTTGTTACTGCATTTGGGGGTAAAGGTATCTTTTGCTAGGCCAAAACTACATCAACCACATAAAGAGGATATGCTTACTGGAAATACAGGAGACTTACCCTAGTGTAGCCTTTGAACTCATCTTTCAGGTAACAGGAATGTTCCCTGCAGGGTAAGAAGTGGTCTGAGGAAAAGGTTTGTCTCTAGAGAACTGCCTTGGATGGTAGATGCGTTTCTCACAGACCAAGTAGCCAAACTGTGGTGTCACGATGACAAATTTGGGTTCCACTGGTCAAGGAAATGGAGTAATTTGGCTTAACTTGCTAGCATGGGGTGAGGTTTTCTGAGGTCCAGCCTTGCTCAGAGAGCTGAGCAGGGCTTTTAGGCTTTTCCATGAGCTTGGTTTTACCTGAAGAACTTCTGCTGGCACCACAGAGCTCCCACACAGAAACATTGCCCGACGCCCCCTCCAGTGCCCATTGGGTGGGAGCCACAGCCCAATCCATGTGGGCAGGAATGAGGCTTGTTGGACCACAGCAGAGGAGCTGGATTTCCTCCCTCCCTGCCTTGCTCCTTCCCTCCCTCTCTCCACACAGGGTGTGCAGCACAGCCAGCCTCAGCTCCCCTGCGGAGCAACCTCAGCCTTTAGGACTGGGAATTTCCAGGTTACAGAAAGTTCAGTTAGAGCTGAGGTTCACCCCAAGCTGCTGATGAACTGGCAACCACTGCCTTGATGATCTGTTTGCGATTATCCTACTGAGAGTTTAATTTAGTTTTATTTTTGCCAGTTGATATTTGCTGTCCCAGGGGCAGGACGTCGCAGTTCTTGCTCTGTATGCAAGATTATGGTTGTTTTACAAATATGTAAATAGAGGCAAGTTATTTCTCTCCAGCCTCTAGCTATTAGAGCTCATTTTTAGTGCTACATGCACTTACTACAAATCCCTTGGTTTTTGAAGTCCCTGTTTCTGTTCTCAAACCTCAATCTCTATTTAAAAGTATTATTAGAGTTGATTAACTGTAAGAAAATAAATATTGATTTTGCTGACTAAAGCAATGCTCCTAAACACAGCAGATAGATTACTTTCAATGATGGACTCAAACACCTTCAGGGACTGCTTGGTCTCTCTATTTACTATTATCGATGTTGTAATTTTGTTATCAAGACTGGCAGTTTCTACTCACAGAAAATCTTTGTTACAAAGCTTACCTGCCTAACACCTCCCTACTAGTAACAGAAACAAATAGGAGTTGATTGTTCAGCTGCTGTCATTTAAAAAGACTAAATCAACCTGCCACAAAAGAATAATTCCCTCTGGTAACTTTATCCATTTGCCCTTGTTGGTGACACTGTGGATACCACCCTGGTTGAAGTATATCTTAGTTCCTAGAGAAGCACTTCGAAATATATAGCTCTGCACAATGTTGTAATTGAAAAAAAATTAATAGCCATGCATGGTTCAGTAATCTGAAAAGAATGCAAAAGTTCAGTTCTAATTGTTTTGCAATATTGAGTACCATTTTGCTGTGCTTTCCAAATGGGTTTATTCTGCTGCTCTGTGTATATCTGTTATATAATTTGGCAGCACTGTCTATATACATGCAGTGCTGTTTTTTTAAAGGATGTGTCAGTATTTTTATTTTCTGTTTTGACCACATTTTTAAAAGACACACGTAACCAAATGACCCACTCTGGGTATTTGCTTGTCCAGCAAGAAGAGTGTCTGCTTGTCTAAAGTCCTACAAAGGATGCAGTAACCAGTGAGATAAGAACTTGATTTTAAGCTTATTCATTAAAGCTGTCTTTTTTTATCATGTCTTGGAATTGAGTGTCTACATTGTCTTTGGATTGGGGAAGCAGTAGAAGCTGCTGTGAATGAAGTACTTTCTAAAATTTGGATTGTAGCATCCACTGAGATTGACTTTTATTTATTTTGCATACAATTCTTCTATGTGTTTCTAGATTTTTAACCCTTATACTGCCTATGTGTGAAGAGCTGCTGCTCTGAAATCTAAGGAAGAATGACTGAACAGACAGTCATCAGACCGGAACTTCAGTTTAACTTAAAATTGCTCTTTTATTTTAAACAATTGATATAATTTTATTGTCACATTTTGCTCTTAGTGCATTCCTGACATCCTACATATAATATAACCATACTTGAGACCAATTCTTTCAAAAAGTTTATCTAAAAGAATGGTTAATATTATTGATATCTATAAATACCCCAGAGACTAAATCACCTTGCTTCTTTTCAAGGTAAATTATCATACTGCTGATAGGGATGGTAATAGAAGTTAGTTAAGATGTAATTCAGAATCTGTCTGCCTATCTATCTACCTACCTACCTACCTATCTACCTACATATTAAGGCTTTTCTTCCAACTAACTAGTGGAATGTTTTAGTTGGTGGGTTTTGCGTCTGGTTATTTTAAGTTTTCTGTGCTGTTTTTATAATTATATGGATGAAAATAGAGTCATACTGGGATTTAAAGCAAATGGTCAAAAGGGTCAAATTGTTAAAAAGCTTAGGAAAAACACTGGCAATATTTTTCAAGGTCTTCATAGATGTGTATGTGCAAAAGGCCTGAATATAAATACAATCACACATTACATGTGTGCCAAAACGTGTGCTAGTAAATATTACAGTGCTTTTGGGACACTTATTGGAAACACAATCCCATCTGAGGGAAGTGTATGGGAATAACTACATTGTCAGGCTATCAGGATGTGAATGGTTCAATGGAACAGAGTGAACAGCAGAGAGAAGCAACTTTCTATTAAGAAGTAAATTCAGAATAAAATTAATCTTCTAATTTTGGTGGGAAAAAGAAAGACAAAGGGAGACCAAAGAAAAGGGAAGATAAAGAGAAATAAATTAAGATAAGCTGAAGTAAAAACAATTGATGGTTTATAGGAAGTAGAGATTAAAGGTGCTTTTAGATTTCACTTAGTGGTATTACACAATGTTCTTTGTTCTAGAGCAAGCAGGCTTTAGCAAGTCTGTAGGAGATATAAGGAATTTCTAGATGTTGGAGACTTTTAATGTATATCAATCTCCAGGTAGTTGTAGATGTTCATTTTTGAATCATCCTAAATTTCAGCCTATTTGTATCCCAAAGATATTGTCTTATTATTCAAGAATTATACAAACTGATTTCTAACTACCTATCAGTATACTGATTATAGGATATAATACTACTGTTGAGACAGATATTTCTTAAAATTAGGAAAGCCAGTAGTAATTTTCTCTCTCTAGCCTATTTTGATTAGTCCTGCAAACAGTTTGGGACTGATTACTCAAATCTTGGCTAAGATGGTCAGATCCTGACTGTGTTCTATGGAGGTATAGAGTCCACTGAAGGTTATTTTACTATAGCTAAAAAAAGAAGCTTTGAATGTGGAATCAATAATAGGATATAGAATGAAAGAGTTAACTTCTACAGTTTCACTGCTATTCTTCTGTTGCAGGGACATTATTAACAAAGGCTTGATTGTTGTTTTGGCTACAAGTATTAAGTACAAAAGAACTCTATGAAGGTCCCAGACACAGACTGGCATTTAGACTGACTGTCCTTTTCCAAAGCAGCTTTTCTATTAAATAAGTCCATTATTAAAACATGGTAACTTTAATTAAAATCATATAATCTTCCATCAGGAAAATGACATGAGTCTGCTAGCCAGAAAAATATGGTAAGTCCAAACAGTATCCCTGCTATTAGTACTTGATTGTCTGTTGGAGTGTTTGATCATAGGCATGGAGATTTGGATGTTGTTGTACAGTAAGGCTGGCCCAGTGTTCTCAGGAGTGTATGTGTGCTGGGGTTGCAACAATTAGAACCCTTTCTAACCACTGGACCTGAAATCCTGAAGGCTGCACAGAATACTGCTCTTGTACTGGTCTAACTCCTCCTTGAGTGGCTGCGTCACTGCAGAAGTGCTTGAAGCAGTATGATTTATTAGCACATGAGAAAACAAGTAAGTGTGTAAGATGTATTTACCAAACATAAATATGACTTCCCTTAAAGGTTATAGTGCTGGGAACTGCAGATATAAACAAAAATATAATTATAATTTTGCATTTATGTTTTGGTTGGATTATACTAAGTAACTTGATTTAAAATCACACCTTTAGATGCTGGTTCAGATGTGAGACCGGGAGCATTTCTAAGGGATTAAATCCAACTCTCTGGATAAATGCACTAGAGACAAAGAACTGGCAGATAGCAGCCACTGATGTGGTTGTTTAATGAGCAGATTTAATTGTTTCTGTCCAACTTGTCTCTAAGATTTATACTTAGTTTTTGTCTCCTCACCACTTTTGAGTAAGTGGCAGTGCCAGTAGACTGAGATGAGGTGTGGTGCACAGGAGGTGTGTGTGCATGGTGTCTGAGGAGACTACTGGAGAGACCTGCTCAGGTGTCTATGTCATTGGGCAATTCTTTCTTCTGGGGAAAGGCAGTAAAACCAAAGAGCATGGAGCTCTTTAGGCTAGAAGTCCACTTTTCCCTGCTTCCACTGAAAAGGCTGTCAGCTGCTGTTGACTTCAGGGGTATGAGAATGAAGTCCCATGTGACAAATATGAAAATTATGGTAGTCCTAAACTTATGAGTTTTATAGGAATGCAATTATCTTAAACATGGGCTGTTACTACCACAACCAAAAAAAAAAACCCCAAAAAACCCAAAAAGGAGAGGGATGCAATTACCCAGAGAGCAAGTGGCATGCTTTTCATTGATTAGACTGTCCTGTTTGATTAAATTCTGCAGTATTTTTAATTTTCTAGCCCTAATTGCTGCCTTACATTTTTCTTGGGTCCCTTTGTTCTAATTCATCTGCTTTCAGGTCCAGATTTATTTTTTCAATCCATTCAGATTCTCCACAAACTTATCCTGTCATTATGTGTTTTATCTCTCTCTGCAGATGGTTATTTGACAGAAAGTTTCCATTGACATTCCAGAGGATGAGTCCTGTAAATACCCTTTTTGGTTCTCAGATGGAGTAGTTGGAAAATGGAATTGATTAAAAGGTCAAAAAACATTACTGTTGCAATGTCTGAATTGCTCCATCAAAGTGTTAGTGGGACAAATGTGTGCAAATCTTCTCATGAGACTAATCTGGATTAAAAAAATATGCTATCTTTGAGATCAGCTTTCTGATGTTTCCCAACAAGAGAGATATTTTCAAATTTTAGCTGGAAACTAGTCTTTCCTCTTACACTATTGTCAATTAGTTGTAACTCTGGAGATAATGAGGTTCCCTTATTCTGAGTTACAGTAGGATTTAGAGTCTTAGCATTTGATCTATTTTTAAAACTCTGGAAATTACAAGTTGTTCAAAGTAGCAGTTTTGAAAATGATAGTTTCATTAGTAGATATAGATAAGGAGAGAATTCTTGCAGAAAAGGGAACTAACCAGGGCATTCCAGGGTCTTTCTACATGAGAATCACTGATGGGGAGCCAGTGAGCATCAGTAATCCCAGACTTGTTTCTCATATAGTACATGACACAGGAGAAGAGGTGGGTGTATGATCTCTCTTGCTCAGAAAGTCACAGAAGGCCAGCAAAGTCTCCAAGGTGATGATAGTCATTTATAAAGACATTGTGGCTGGATCTTGGCAAAAGGTTAATTCTCAGCTTATTTTCACAGCAGCCTTTACTGTCCTGTTATCTAGCCATCCTACAACAGGATGGAAATTTGCTCTGCACTACTTAAAAAAACATCCCACAAATAATTGGCCACTTCTTCTTGGCTATCTGCACTGAATCTCGATGGAGACAACATAATTGTAATTTTTATTGCCAGCTAGGTAAGCCCCATATGGTGCCTCCTCCCTGTGATTTTTCTAGCAGCAAAATGCCACTGAGCTGAAGTGTACGGCCCATGGTAAAACACAAACCTTTGCTCCATGATGAAAGCAAAGCCTCAGTGTGTATAACCTCCACTCACTTGAGAGCAGAGAGAGATAATTTATGTCTTTCTGCAACACCATTCGTGAATTGAGCGCTTGAATTAAGCCTCAAGAGCCTTAACAGGGATCTACCTTTCCTTATATGCTCTTATAAAGGAAGAACTTATTTTGGGGCATAGTAAGTCAGTTTGTCCCACTCCTGGTTTAGGCAGGCAATCAAAGAGCATCAAGATTGTACACAAATTCTTTGTAAAGTTTGTATGTCTTGGGTGGGTTTAAGAATGGACTTAAAGTTTGCTTCAATTTCTCCTTGCAGATTCACAGAAGGGTTGAGGCTGAAAGGGACCTGTGGAGGTCACCTGGCCCAGCTTCCCTACTCAAGCAGAGCCATTTGCCCAAGACCATATACAGAAGACTTCCAAGTATCTCCAGTGAGGGACGCTTCACCACCTCTCTTGGCAACCTGTGCCAGTGCTTGGTCACCTTCACAGTACAAAAGCCTTTCCCGGTGTTCAGAGGGAACCTCCTGTGTTTCAGTTTGTGCCTGTGGCCTCCTGTCCTTAATGGCACCAGTGGAAACACCCCAGCTCCACCTCCTTTGTGTCCTCTCTACAGGTATTTATACACGTTGTTGAGGTCCTTGTCCCTATCAAAACAGTTTCAAAGGAAGTAGGTTCTTCGAGGGAAAATAATTTTGCCTACAGGTTTGAGCAAAGCTGTTGTTGCATGAATCCTGGGAGTACCTATACCTACAGGTTGTGCCATTGGTGAGAACCTGAACATGAGAAAGAAAACTACAAGCAGGTAACCAGGCAGTGCTCTGTAATCTGGGTGCTGAAACATGGCTGTCATCCCTCCAGTTCACCTGCTGAACCTCCCCTCTATCATTTGGAGCCACCTACAGACCTGCCTTTTGATCACAGAGGAGATCTTTACTGTGTGGACAGCAGGGCTGGCTGGCACATGCACAGTTTGAGCCACAAATCTGAGGCATGTTGTCACACAGAGGGTGAGGGGAAAGATGGTAAGAGCAGCCAACAAGCACTGAGTTAGTTTGTGTGACTGGAAGGTGGTGATGTGCCAGATGAACTGTTGTGGTGGGCAGATGGCAGCCCATAAGCCTGGGGTCTTATTGAACCAGACATGCGACCTTGTTTCTTGAATAGTGAGAAGTATTCAATATGTTCTCTGGAAACATTTAGGGTTTGTGCTGGTGTTATTGCAGTTTATCTAAGTTATTTGGATAACAAAAAGTATTTCCAGATAAGTGTGACTTTGCATAATCTTAAAGCACTGTATAGAGACTGTAGAAATACTGCAGTTCAATGGAACAGGAAAACTAAATTGTAACTGACAGGACAGTCCATTTCTGTATTTTGCAGTGTCTAATGAAATGATAGATTGCAAATGGCAAAGGTAGAACACACTACTATATAATCCTCAAAAACACTTCTAGTTTCTCATTAGAATCAATTCACCATTCTTCATCAGACTATTATTTCATAGCAACACTTGCAATTTTTCATATAATATTATGCTTCAATAAAAGCTCCTTTGGGTGAGTGTAGGCTCTAAAGTAGCACATTGTCAAGTTAGGAAATAAATCTTTTTCAAAATAAAGTCCTATATCAGGAGAAAATAAACACACTATATTAAAGAGCCAGAGAGGTTCCCCAAATTCTGTCACCAGTGGAGAGGGAGAAAAATCTTTGTCTTTTGTGGTTTTTCCTGGCTAGTAAGAGGAGCTGTACACAAAAGCTTCCCCTGGTCCCTTTGGTCTGCTCTCACACTGCTGTGCACTGGTGTCAGGTCTGCTCTTACCTGGTGGCCTGTACATGCACACTAACTCCTGGCTTGGTGCCTGGCTGGTCTTGAAAAAAATTCAGGGTCTGCCAAATGGATGGGCAGTGTTCCTGCATGTGTTCTTAACGTGCAAGTCCTCACCTTTTTTAGCTCTGTTTCCTGTTCCTGCCAAATTTAACCCTGCTTGCTTGGTTTAATGTGAGAACCTGAACATGAGAAAGAAAACTACAAGCAGGTAACCAGGCAGTGCTCTGTAATCTGGGTGCTGAAACATGGCTGTCATCCCTCCAGTTCACCTGCTGAAACACCTCTGGTGGCTCTCAGGTCCCACACACGGCTGTCAATGCTTTGCCAGCAGTACTGTTTGTGTTCTGTTGTTGTTTTGGCAG